>OZ020551.1:116204449-116355488 GCA_963971465.1 Lepidochitona cinerea
GCACACTTCAAATGGTCTGTATGTCTGGTTGGTTACATATCAGAGGGATGTCTGTGTGGCAGGGCACAGTTCAAATGGTCTGTATGTCTGGTTGGTTACATATCAGAGGGATGTATGTATGGCAGGGCACAGTTCAAATGGTCTGTATGTCTGGTTGGTTACATATCAGAGGGATGTATGTATGGCAGGACACAGTTCAAATGGTCTGTATGTCTGGTTGGTTACATATCAGAGGGATGTCTGTGTGGCAGGACACAGTTCAAATGGTCTGTATGTCTGGTTGGTTACATATCAGAGGGATGTATGTGTGGCAGGGCACAGTTCAAATGGTCTGTATGTCTGGTTTGGTTACATATCAGAGGGATGTATGTATGTCTAACTGGTCAAATGTCAGTGTGTATATGTCTAACTGGTCAAATGTCAGTGTGTATATGTCTTGATGGTCAAATGTCAGTGTGTATATGTCTAACTGGTCAAATGTCAGTGTGTATATGTCTTGATGGTCAAATGTCAGTGTGTATATGTCTTGATGGTCAAATGTCAGTGTGTATATGTCTTGATGGTCAAATGTCAGTGTGTATGTGTCTTGATGGTCAAATATCAGTGTGTATATGTCTGTCAGTGGGATCATCTATTGTAAGTTAAAATGTGTATTTATTTATTTCCAGGTACTGATGAATCTTCCATTATCAACATAATGGCTTACCGCTCAAGTCCTCAGAGGGTTGAAATTGCTAACACCTATAAGAACATGTTTGGAGAAGTAAGTCTTCTTTTGAGTCTGAGTGTTAACTTCAAGATTCTTCACATTCACACACCTATTGTCTGGAGTAAAGTAGTTAAAATCTACAGGGGGTACAAAAGGGACTTATTTCATGCGTACGTCAGGTTAATGTTAGAATGGTGGCGTGTGACTAGAATCCCATACACAAAACAGGTTAATGTTAGAATGGTGGCGTGTGACTAGAATCCCATACACAAATCAGGTTAATGTTAGAATGGTGGTTTGTGACTAGAATCCTATACACAAATCAGGTTAATATTAGAATGGTGGTTTGTGACTAGAATCCCATACACAAATCAGGTTAATGTTAGAATGGTGGTTTGTGACTAGAATCCCATACACAAATCAGGTTAATATTAGAATGGTGGTTTGTGACTAGAATCCCATACACAAATCAGGTTAATGTTAGAATGGTGGTTTGTGACTAGAATCCCATACACAAATCAGGTTAATGTTAGAATGGTGGTTTGTGACTAGAATCCTATACACAAATCAGGTTAATGTTAGAATGGTGGTTTGTGACTAGAATCCCATACACAAATCAGGTTAATGTTAGAATGGTGGTTTGTGACTAGAATCCTATACACAAATCAGGTTAATGTTAGAATGAGGGCGTGTGACTAGAATTCCATACACAAATCAGGTTAATGTTAGAATGAGGGCGTGTGACTAGAATCCCATACACAAATAAGGTTAATGTTAGAATGAGGGCGTGTGACTAGAATCCCATACACAAATCAGGTTAATGTTAGAATGGTGGTTTGTGACTAGAATCCCATACACAAATCAGGTTAATGTTAGAATGGTGGTTTGTGACTAGAATCCCATACACAAATCAGGTTAATATTAGAATGGTGGTTTGTGACTAGAATCCTATACACAAATCAGGTTAATGTTAGAATGAGGGCGTGTGACTAGAATGCCATACACAAATCAGGTTAATGTTAGAATGAGGGCGTGTGACTAGAATCCCATACACAAATCAGGTTGATGTTAGAATGAGGGCGTGTGACTAGAATCCCATACACAAATCAGGTTAATGTTAGAATGAGGGCGTGTGACTAGAATCCCATACACAAATCAGGTTAATGTAAGAATGGTGGTTTGTGACTAGAATCCCATACACAAATCAGGTTAATGTTAGAATGAGGGCGTGTGACTAGAATCCCATACACAAATCAGGTTAATGTTAGAATGAGGGCGTGTGACTAGAATCCCATACACAAATTAAGTTAATGTTAGAATGAGGGCGTGTGACTAGAATCCCATACACAAATCAGGTTAATGTTAGAATGGTGGTTTGTGACTAGAATCCCATACACAAATCAGGTTAATGTTACGATGGTGGTTTGTGACTAGAATCCTATACACAAATCAGGTTAATGTTAGAATGGTGGTTTGTGACTAGAATCCCATACACAAATCAGGTTAATGTTAGAATGGTGGTTTGTGACTAGAATCCCATACACAAATCAGGTTAATGTTAGAATGGTGGTTTGTGACTAGAATCCTATACACAAATCAGGTTAATATTAGAATGGTGGTTTGTGACTAGAATTGCATACACAAATCAGGTTAATGTTAGAATGGTGGTTTGTGACTAGAATCCCATACACAAATCAGGTTAATGTTAGAATGGTGGTTTGTGACTAGAATCCCATACACAAATCAGGTTAATGTTAGAATGGTGGTTTGTGGCTAGTATCTCATACACAAATCAGGTTAATGTTAGAATGGTGGTTTGTGACTAGAATCCCATACACAAATCAGGTTAATGTTAGAATGGTGGTTTGTGGCTAGAATCCCATACACAAATCAGGTTAATGTTAGAATGGTGGTTTGTGACTAGAATCCCATACACAAATCAAGTTAATGTTAGAATGGTGGTTTGTGACTAGAATCCTATACACAAATCAGGTTAATATTAGAATGGTGGTTTGTGACTTGAATCCCATACACAAATCAGGTTAATGTTAGAATAAGGACGTGTGACTAGAATCCCATACACAAATCAGGTTAAGGTTAGAATGGGGGCGTGTGACTAGAATCCCATACACAAATCAGGTTAATATTAGAATGGTGGTTTGTGACTAGAATCCTATACACAAATCAGGTTAATGTTAGAATGGTAGCATGTGACTAGAATCCTATACACAAATCAGGGTAATGTTACGATGGTGGTGTGTGACTAGAATCCTATACACAAATCAGGTTAATGTTAGAATGGTAGCATGTGACTAGAATCCCATACACAAAACAGGTTAATGTTAGAATGAGGGCGTGGGACTAGAATCCTATACACAAATCAGGTAAATGTTAGAATGGTGGTGTGTGACTAGAATCCCATACACAAATCAGGTTAATGTTAGAATGGTGGTTTGTGACTAGAATCCTATACACAAATCAGGTTAATGTTACGATGGTGGTTTGTGACTAGAATCACATACACAAAACAGGTTAATGTTAGAATGGTGGTTTGTGACTAGAATCCCATACACAAAACAGGTTAATGTTAGAATGGTGGTTTGTGACTAGAATCCTATACACAAATCAGGTTAATGTTAGAATGGGGACGTGTGACTAGAATCCTATACACAAATCAGGTTAATGTTACGATGGTGGTTTGTGACTAGAATCCTATACACAAATCAGGTTAATGTTACGATGCTGGTGTGTGACTAGAATCCTATACACAAATCAGGTTAATGTTAGAATGGTGGTTTGTGACTAGAATCCCATACACAAAACAGGTTAATGTTAGAATGAGGGCGTGGGACTAGAATCCTATACACAAATCAGGTTAATGTTAGAATGAGGGCGTGTGACTAGAATCCTATACACAAATCAGGTTAATGTTGTTAGAATGGTGGTTTGTGACTAGAATCCTATACACAAATCAGGTTAATGCTAGAATGAGGACGTGTGACTAGAATCCCATACACAAATCAGGTTAATGTTAGAATGGTGGTTTGTGACTAGAATCCTATACACAAATCAGGTTAATGTTAGAATGGTAGCATGTGACTAGAATCCCATACACAAATCAGGTTTATGTTAGAATGGTGGTTTGTGACTAGAATCCTATACACAAATCAGGTTAATGTTAGAATGGTGGTGTGTGACTAGAATCCTATACACAAATCAGGTTAATGTTAGAATGGTAGCATGTGACTAGAATCCCATACACAAAACAGGTTAATGTTAGAATGAGGGCGTGGGACTAGAATCCTATACACAAATCAGGTTAATGTTAGAATGGTGGTGTGTGACTAGAATCCCATACACAAATCAGGTTAATGTTAGAATGGTGGTTTGTGACTAGAATCCTATACACAAATCAGGTTAATGTTACGATGGTGGTTTGTGACTAGAATCCTATACACAAATCAGGTTAATGTTAGAATGGGGACGTGTGACTAGAATCCCATACACAAATAAGGTTAATGTTACGATGGTGGTGTGTGACTAGAATCCTATACACAAATCAGGTTAATGTTAGAATGGTGGTTTGTGACTAGAATCCCATACACAAAACAGGTTAATGTTAGAATGAGGGCGTGGGACTAGAATCCTATACACAAATCAGGTTAATGTTAGAATGAGGGCGTGTGACTAGAATCCTATACAAAAATCAGGTTAATGTTAGAATGGTGGTGTGTGACTAGAATCCCATACACAAATCAGGTTAATGTTAGAATGGTGGTTTGTGACTAGAATCCCATACACAAATCAGGTTAATGTTAGAATGGTGGTTTGTGACTAGAATCCTATACACAAATCAGGTTAATGTTAGAATGGTAGCATGTGACTAGAATCCCATACACAAATCAGGTTAATGTTAGAATGAGGGCGTGTGACTAGAATCCTATACACAAATCAGGTTAATGTTAGAATGGTGGTTTGTGACTAGAATCCTATACACAAATCAGGTTAATGTTAGAATCGTAGCATGTGACTAGAATCCCATACACAAATCAGGTTTATGTTAGAATGGTGGTTTGTGACTAGAATCCTATACACAAATCAGGTTAATGTTAGAATGGTGGTTTGTGACTAGAATCCTATACACAAATCAGGTTAATGTTAGAATGGTGGTTTGTGACTAGAATCCTATACACAAATCAGGTTAATGTTAGAATGGGGACGTGTGACTAGAATCCTATACACAAATCAGGTTAATGTTACGATGGTGGTTTGTGACTAGAATCCCATACACAAAACAGGTTAATGTTAGAATGGTGGTTTGTGACTAGAATCCCATACACAAAACAGGTTAATGTTAGAATGGTGGTTTGTGACTAGAATCCTATACACAAATCAGGTTAATGTTAGAATGGTGGTTTGTGACTAGAATCCTATACACAAATCAGGTTAATGTTACGATGGTGGTGTGTGACTAGAATCCTATACACAAATCAGGTTAATGTTAGAATGGTGGTTTGTGACTAGAATCCCATACACAAAACAGGTTAATGTTAGAATGAGGGCGTGGGACTAGAATCCTATACACAAATCAGGTTAATGTTAGAATGAGGGCGTGTGACTAGAATCCTATACACAAATCAGGTTAATGTTAGAATGGTGGTTTGTGACTAGAATCCTATACACAAATCAGGTTAATGTTAGAATGGTGGGTTGTGACTAGAATCCCATACACAAATCAGGTTAATGTTAGAATGGTGGTGTGTGACTAGAATCCCATACACAAATCAGGTTAATGTTAGAATGGTGGTTTGTGACTAGAATCCTATACACAAATCAGGTTAATGTTAGAATGGTGGTGTGTGACTAGAATCCTATACACAAATCAGGTTAATGTTAGAATGAGGGCGTGTGACTGGAATCCTATACACAAATCAGGTTAATGTTACGATGGTGGTGTGTGACTAGAATCCTATACACAAATCAGGTTAATGTTAGAATGGTAGCATGTGACTAGAATCCTATACACAAATCAGGTTAATGTTAGAATGGTGGTGTGTGACTGGAATCCTATACACAAATCAGGTTAATGTTAGAATGAGGGCGTGTGACTAGAATCCCATACACAAATCAGGTTAATGTTAGAATGGTGGTTTGTGACTAGAATCCTATACACAAATCAGGTTAATGTTAGAATGGTGGTTTGTGGCTAGAATCCCATACACAAATCAGGTTAATGTTAGAATTGTAGTTTGTGACTAGAATCCTATACACAAATCAGGTTAATGTTAGAATTGTAGTTTGTGACTAGAATCCCATACACAAATCAGGTTAATGTTAGAATGGTAGCATGTGACTAGAATCCCATACACAAATCAGGTTAATGTTAGAATGGTGGTTTTTGACTAGAATCCTATACACAAATCAGGTTATTGTTAGAATGGTGGTTTGTGACTAGATTCCCATACACAAATCAGGTTAATGTTAGAATGGTGGTGTGTGACTAGAATCCTATACACAAATCAGGTTAATGTTAGAATGGTAGCATGTGACTAGAATCCCATACACAAATCAGGTTATTGTTAGAATGGTGGTGTGTGACTAGAATCCTATACACAAATTAGGTTAATGTTAGAATGGTGGTGTGTGACTAGAATCCCATACACAAATCAGGTTATTGTTAGAATGGTGGTTTGTGACTAGAATCCCATACACAAATTAGGTTAATGTTAGAATGGTGGTTTGTGGCTAGAATCTCATACACAAATCAGGTTAATGTTAGAATGGTGGTTTGTGACTAGAATCCCATACACAAATCAGGTTAATGTTAGAATTGTAGTTTGTGACTAGAATCCTATACACAAATCAGGTTAATGTTAGAATGGAAGCATGTGACTAGAATCCCATACACAAATCAGGTTAATGTTAGAATGGTGGTTTGTGACTAGAATCCCATACACAAATTAGGTTAATGTTAGAATGGTGGTTTGTGGCTAGAATCCCATACACAAATCAAGTTAATGTTAGAATGGTGGTTTGTGACTAGAATCTCATACACAAAACAGGTTAATGTTAGAATGGGGACGTGTGACTAGAATCCTATACACAAATCAGGTTAATGTTAGAAATGTGGTTTGTGACTAGAATCCCATACACAAATCAGGTTAATGTTAGAATGGTGGTTTGTGACTAGAATCTCATACACAAATCAGGTTAATGTTAGAATGGTGGTTTGTGGCTAGAATCTCATACACAAATCAGGTTAATGTTAGAATGGTGGTGTGTGGCTAGAATCCCATACACAAATCAGGTTAATGTTAGAATGGTGGTGTGTGACTAGAATCCTATACACAAATCAGGTTAATGTTAGAATGGTAGCATGTGACTAGAATCCCATACACAAATCAGGTTATTGTTAGAATGGTGGTGTGTGACTAGAATCCTATACACAAATTAGGTTAATGTTAGAATGGTGGTGTGTGACTAGAATCCCATACACAAATCAGGTTATTGTTAGAATGGTGGTTTGTGACTAGAATCCCATACACAAATTAGGTTAATGTTAGAATGGTGGTTTGTGGCTAGAATCTCATACACAAATCAGGTTAATGTTAGAATGGTGGTTTGTGACTAGAATCCCATACACAAATCAGGTTAATGTTAGAATGGTGGTTTGTGACTAGAATCCTATACACAAATCAGGTTAATGTTACGATGGTGGTTTGTGACTAGAATCCCATACACAAAACAGGTTAATGTTAGAATGGTGGTTTGTGACTAGAATCCCATACACAAAACAGGTTAATGTTAGAATGGTGGTTTGTGACTAGAATCCTATACACAAATCAGGTTAATTGTAGAATGGGGACGTGTGACTAGAATCCTATACACAAATCAGGTTAATGTTACGATGGTGGTGTGTGACTAGAATCCTATACACAAATCAGGTTAATGTTACGATGGTGGTTTGTGACTAGAATCCTATACACAAATCAGGTTAATGTTAGAATGGTGGTTTGTGACTAGAATCCCATACACAAAACAGGTTAATGTTAGAATGAGGGCGTGGGACTAGAATCCTATACACAAATCAGGTTAATGTTAGAATGAGGGCGTGTGACTAGAATCCTATACAAAAATCAGGTTAATGTTAGAATGGTGGTTTGTGACTAGAATCCTATACACAAATCAGGTTAATGTTAGAATGGTGGTTTGTGACTAGAATCCCATACACAAATCAGGTTAATGTTAAAATGGTGGTTTGTGACTAGAATCCTATACACAAATCAGGTTAATGTTAGAATGGTGGTTTGTGACTAGAATCCCATACACAAATCAGGTTAATGTTAGAATGGTGGTTTGTGACTAGAATCCCATACACAAATCAGGTTAATGTTACGATGGTGGTTTGTGACTAGAATCCTATACACAAATCAGGTTAATGTTAGAATGAGGACGTGTGACTAGAATCCCATACACAAATCAGGTTAATGTTAGAATGGTGGTTTGTGACTAGAATCCTATACACAAATCAGGTTAATGTTAGAATGGTAGCATGTGACTAGAATCCCATACACAAATCAGGTTAATGTTAGAATGGTGGTTTGTGACTAGAATCCTATACACAAATCAGGTTAATGTTAGAATGGGGACGTGTGACTAGAATCCCATACACAAATCAGGGTAATGTTACGATGGTGGTGTGTGACTAGAATCCTATACACAAATCAGGTTAATGTTAGAATGGTAGCATGTGACTAGAATCCCATACACAAATCAGGTTTATGTTAGAATGGTGGTTTGTGACTAGAATCCTATACACAAATCAGGTTAATGTTAGAATGGTAGCATGTGACTAGAATCCCATACACAAATCAGGTTAATGTTAGAATGGGGACGTGTGACTAGAATCCTATACACAAATCAGGTTAATGTTAGAATGGTGGTTTGTGACTAGAATCCTATACACAAATCAGGTTAATGTTACGATGGTGGTGTGTGACTAGAATCCTATACACAAATCAGGTTAATGTTAGAATGGTGGTGTGTGACTAGAATCCCATACACAAATCAGGTTAATGTTAGAATGGTGGCGTGTGACTAGAATCCTATACACAAATCAGGTTAATGTTAGAATGGTGGTTTGTGACTAGAATCCCATACACAAATCAGGTTAATGTTAGAATGGTGGCGTGTGACTAGAATCCCATACACAAATCAGGTTAATGTTAGAAGGGTGGTTTGTGACTAGAATCCCATACACAAATCAGGTTAATGTTAGAATGGTGGTTTGTGACTAGAATCCCATACACAAATCAGGTTAATGTTAGAATGGTGGTTTGTGACTAGAATCCTATACACAAATCAGGTTAATGTTAGAATGGTGGTGTGTGACTAGAATCCTATACACAAATCAGGTTAATGTTAGAATGGTGGTTTGTGACTAGAATCCCATACACAAATCAGGTTAATGTTAGAATGGTGGTGTGTGACTAGAATCCTATACACAAATCAGGTTAATGTTAGAATGGTGGTTTGTGACTAGAATCCCATACACAAATCAGGTTAATGTTAGAATGGTGGTTTGCGACTAGAATCCCATACACAAATCAGGTTAATGTTAGAATGGTGGTTTGTGACTAGAATCCCATACACAAATCAGGTTAATGTTAGAATGGTGGTGTGTGACTAGAATCCCATACACAAATCAGGTTAATGTTAGAATGGTGGTTTGTGACTAGAATCCCATACACAAATCAGGTTAATGTTAGAATGGTGGCGTGTGACTAGAATCCTATACACAAGTCAGGTTAATGTTAGAATGAGGGCGTGTGACTAGAATCCTATACACAAATCAGGTTAATGTTAGAATGGTGGTTTGTGACTAGAATCCCATACACAAATCAGGTTAATGTTAGAATGAGGGCGTGTGACTAGAATCCTATACACAAATCAGGTTAATGTTAGAATGGTAGCATGTGACTAGAATCCCATACACAAAACAGGTAAATGTTAGAATGAGGGCGTGGGACTAGAATCCTATACAAAAATCAGGTTAATGTTAGAATGGTGGTGTGTGACTAGAATCCCATACACAAATCAGGTTAATGTTAGAATGGTGGTTTGTGACTAGAATCCTATACACAAATCAGGTTAATGTTACGATGGTGGTTTGTGACTAGAATCCCATACACAAAACAGGTTAATGTTAGAATGGTGGTTTGTGACTAGAATCCCATACACAAAACAGGTTAATGTTAGAATGGTGGTTTGTGACTAGAATCATATACACAAATCAGGTTAATGTTAGAATGGGGACGTGTGACTAGAATCCTATACACAAATCAGGTTAATGTTACGATGGTGGTTTGTGACTAGAATCCTATACACAAATCAGGTTAATGTTAGAATGGTGGTTTGTGACTAGAATCCCATACACAAAACAGGTTAATGTTAGAATGAGGGCGTGGGACTAGAATCCTATACACAAATCAGGTTAATGTTAGAATGAGGGCGTGTGACTAGAATCCTATACACAAATCAGGTTAATGTTAGAATGGTGGTTTGTGACTAGAATCCTATACACAAATCAGGTTAATGTTAGAATGGTGGGTTGTGACTAGAATCCCATACACAAATCAGGTTAATGTTGGAATGGTGGTTTGTGACTAGAATCCTGTACACAAATCAGGTTAATGTTAGAATGGGGACGTGTGACTAGAATCCTATACACAAATCAGGTTAATGTTACGATGGTGGTGTGTGACTAGAATCCTATACACAAATCAGGTTAATGTTAGAATGAGGACGTGTGACTAGAATCCCATACACAAATCAGGTTAATGTTAGAATGGTGGTTTGTGACTAGAATCCTATACACAAATCAGGTTAATGTTAGAATGGTAGCATGTGACTAGAATCCCATACACAAATCAGGTTTATGTTAGAATGGTGGTTTGTGACTAGAATCCTATACACAAATCAGGTTAATGTTAGAATGGTAGCATGTGACTAGAATCCTATACACAAATCAGGTTAATGTTAGAATGAGGGCGTGTGACTGGAATCCTATACACAAATCAGGTTAATGTTAGAATGAGGGCGTGTGACTAGAATCCCATACACAAATCAGGTTAATGTTAGAATGGTGGTTTGTGACTAGAATCCTATACACAAATCAGGTTAATGTTAGATTGGTGGTTTGTGGCTAGAATCCCATACACAAATCAGGTTAATGTTAGAATTGTAGTTTGTGACTAGAATCCTATACACAAATCAGGTTAATGTTAGAATTGTAGTTTGTGACTAGAATCCCATACACAAATCAGGTTAATGTTAGAATGGTACCATGTGACTAGAATCCCATACACAAATCAGGTTATTGTTAGAATGGTGGTTTTTGACTAGAATCCTATACACAAATCAGGTTATTGTTAGAATGGTGGTTTGTGACTAGAATCCCATACACAAATCAGGTTAATGTTAGAATGGTGGTGTGTGACTAGAATCCTATACACAAATCAGGTTAATGTTAGAATGGTAGCATGTGACTAGAATCCCATACACAAATCAGGTTAATGTTACGATGGTGGTGTGTGACTAGAATCCTATACACAAATCAGGTTAATGTTAGAATGGTAGCATGTGACTAGAATCCCATACACAAAACAGGTAAATGTTAGAATGAGGGCGTGGGACTAGAATCCTATACAAAAATCAGGTTAATGTTAGAATGGTGGTGTGTGACTAGAATCCCATACACAAATCAGGTTAATGTTAGAATGGTGGTTTGTGACTAGAATCCTATACACAAATCAGGTTAATGTTACGATGGTGGTTTGTGACTAGAATCCCATACACAAAACAGGTTAATGTTAGAATGGTGGTTTGTGACTAGAATCCCATACACAAAACAGGTTAATGTTAGAATGGTGGTTTGTGACTAGAATCCTATACACAAATCAGGTTAATGTTAGAATGGGGACGTGTGACTAGAATCCTATACACAAATCAGGTTAATGTTACGATGGTGGTGTGTGACTAGAATCCTATACACAAATCAGGTTAATGTTAGAATGGTGGTTTGTGACTAGAATCCCATACACAAAACAGGTTAATGTTAGAATGAGGGCGTGGGACTAGAATCCTATACACAAATCAGGTTAATGTTAGAATGAGGGCGTGTGACTAGAATCCTATACACAAATCAGGTTAATGTTAGAATGGTGGTTTGTGACTAGAATCCTATACACAAATCAGGTTAATGTTAGAATGGTGGGTTGTGACTAGAATCCCATACACAAATCAGGTTAATGTTAGAATGGTGGTTTGTGACTAGAATCCTATACACAAATCAGGTTAATGTTAGAATGGTGGGTTGTGACTAGAATCCCATACACAAATCAGGTTAATGTTAGAATGGTGGTGTGTGACTAGAATCCCATACACAAATCAGGTTAATGTTAGAATGGGGACGTGTGACTAGAATCCCATACACAAATCAGGGTAATGTTAGAATGGTGGTTTGTGACTAGAATCCTATACACAAATCAGGTTAATGTTACGATGGTGGTGTGTGACTAGAATCCTATACACAAATCAGGTTAATATTAGAATGGGGGCGTGTGACTAGAATCCTATACACAAATCAGGTTAATGTTAGAATGGGGACGTGTGACTAGAATCCTATACACAAATCAGGTTAATGTTACGATGGTGGTGTGTGACTAGAATCCTATACACAAATCAGGTTAATGTTAGAATGAGGACGTGTGACTAGAATCCCATACACAAATCAGGTTAATGTTAGAATGGTGGTTTGTGACTAGAATCCTATACACAAATCAGGTTAATGTTAGAATGGTAGCATGTGACTAGAATCCCATACACAAATCAGGTTTATGTTAGAATGGTGGTTTGTGACTAGAATCCTATACACAAATCAGGTTAATGTTAGAATGGTAGCATGTGACTAGAATCCTATACACAAATCAGGTTAATGTTAGAATGAGGGCGTGTGACTGGAATCATATACACAAATCAGGTTAATGTTAGAATGAGGGCGTGTGACTAGAATCCCATACACAAATCAGGTTAATGTTAGAATGGTGGTTTTTGACTAGAATCCTATACACAAATCAGGTTAATGTTAGATTGGTGGTTTGTGGCTAGAATCCCATACACAAATCAGGTTAATGTTAGAATTGTAGTTTGTGACTAGAATCCTATACACAAATCAGGTTAATGTTAGAATGGTAGCATGTGACTAGAATCCCATACACAAATCAGGTTATTGTTAGAATGGTGGTTTGTGACTAGAATCCCATACACAAATCAGGTTAATGTTAGAATGGTGGTGTGTGACTAGAATCCTATACACAAATCAGGTTAATGTTAGAATGGTAGCATGTGACTAGAATCCCATACACAAATCAGGTTATTGTTAGAATGGTGGTGTGTGACTAGAATCCTATACACAAATTAGGTTAATCTTAGAATGGTGGTGTGTGACTAGAATCCCATACACAAATCAGGTTATTGTTAGAATGGTGGTTTGTGACTAGAATCCCATACACAAATTAGGTTAATGTTAGAATGGTGGTTTGTGGCTAGAATATCATACACAAATCAGGTTAATGTTAGAATGGTGGTTTCTGACTAGAATCCTATAGGTTACATGATACAGTTTCATTTCCCATTTGCGGTAATGTTAACGTTTTGATTTGTGGCTAATTACCTAAATCTCGTTAAGACTTTTCCTAACCATTTCCAAATAGATCAACACATGAGAAATCCTTTACAACCAAATAAAGTTGACATAGTGCATGCCGGTTTCAAGCTACACACAATTTAACATGGGTACCGCCATTTTGACAGTTTTAGGCTTACTTATTCTAGCCAAACTTTGGTATTTTCAAAATTGGGTGAACATTAAAAAAACACACACAAAAATCTGTTATCAGGCATTGATTGAAAGCTTAAAGTATGTACAGTAGACCTATGTTAGTTTCAATCCAATATTCAAATAACCCAGATACCAAACTATCACTATGTAGCCACCTTCTAGCTCCTGTATAACCGAAGTCAATTTTCATTGGCTGAGAAAACACAAACTGGGTGTTGTGACCTATAACAAGGATATAATTCCTCGAAATTTGTCAAATTTAATAACTTTGCTTTTATTAACCCATATTAAATTGAATTTCAAAAGATCAAAGCTTTTCGGCCAGTCGTTTTGAATTTGCGAAGTAATTTACACACCCACCCCCTTCATGTTTCCAGGCTTATATTTTAAAGTTTTTCTGAGGACCAATTCAAAATGTTATTCCTCGCTATAAAAAGGTGAATCATCAAATACCCTTCAAATTTGCTGGAAATGATGGGTTGTTGGTTGTAGTTTACTGTTAGCATCTGTCCGGGTTAGAGACTGCCATAAGGGCAGAGCCAGGGGAGATAACCCACCCCACCCGTCCAAAAAATGTCTGATTTCTTAACATTTGGACTGTTTGAAAGCTAATAAAACTTCTCCAGTGATTTAAAAACTGTCCAATTCAGGGCCACAGTCATGTCAGCTTACCTGTTAAGATATAAAAAGGGCAATTTGTACAGATTATATCATTTCAGACCCACAGGGAAGGGGGTGGGAGGGGGGGGGGGGGGGGTCTGGTTATTTTACATCAATAGCTAATGAGCCTGAAATAATCATTTGCTTTGAAAAACATTAATAATTCCAAGAAGTGAAATGTCATTCCTAGACCTCATTGATGGAAATGGATCACTACTGAGGCATATACAAGTATTTTACACCCTACAATAAGAGTCTTGTGGTTGCTCAAACCTAGCCCTGGTCCACAAAAGCCTGTTTTTCAGAAAAAGTGGTGAATATTTAAATTTTTTTACTGAATTCATTTATTTTATATTTCAAATATGTAGTCCAGATACAACGGCACCAAAAATGGTGGTGGTTTGAAAATTTAGAACAAAATACTTACTTTTCACACTTCACTATAGGTTACATGATACAGTTTCATTTCCCATTTGCGGTAATGTTAACGTTTTGATTTGTGGCTAATTACCTAAATCTCGTTAAGACTTTTCCTAACCATTTCCAAATAGATCAACACATGAGAAATCCTTTACAACCAAATAAAGTTGACATAGTGCATGCCGGTTTCAAGCTACACACAATTTAACATGGGTACCGCCATTTTGACAGTTTTAGGCTTACTTATTCTAGCCAAACTTTGGTATTTTCAAAATTGGGTGAACATTAAAAAAACACACACAAAAATCTGTTATCAGGCATTGATTGAAAGCTTAAAGTATGTACAGTAGACCTATGTTAGTTTCAATCCAATATTCAAATAACCCAGATACCAAACTATCACTATGTAGCCACCTTCTAGCTCCTGTATAACCGAAGTCAATTTTCATTGGCTGAGAAAACACAAACTGGGTGTTGTGACCTATACACAAATCAGGTTAATGTTAGAATGGTGGTGTGTGACTAGAATCCCATACACAAATCAGGTTAATGTTAGAATGGTGGTTTGTGACTAGAATCCTATACACAAATCAGGTTAATGTTAGAATGGTGGTGTGTGACTAGAATCCCATACACAAATCAGGTTAATGTTAGAATGGTGGCGTGTGACTAGAATCCTATACACAAATCAGGTTAATGTTAGAATGGTGGTTTGTGACTAGAATCCCATACACAAATCAGGTTAATGTTAGAATGGTGGCGTGTGACTAGAATCCCATACACAAATCAGGTTAATGTTAGAAGGGTGGTTTGTGACTAGAATCCCATACACAAATCAGGTTAATGTTAGAATGGTGGTTTGTGACTAGAATCCCATACACAAATCAGGTTAATGTTAGAATGGTGGTTTGTGACTAGAATCCTATACACAAATCAGGTTAATGTTAGAATGGTGGTGTGTGACTAGAATCCTATACACAAATCAGGTTAATGTTAGAATGGTGGTTTGTGACTAGAATCCCATACACAAATCAGGTTAATGTTAGAATGGTGGTGTGTGACTAGAATCCTATACACAAATCAGGTTAATGTTAGAATGGTGGTTTGTGACTAGAATCCCATACACAAATCAGGTTAATGTTAGAATGGTGGTTTGCGACTAGAATCCCATACACAAATCAGGTTAATGTTAGAATGGTGGTTTGTGACTAGAATCCCATACACAAATCAGGTTAATGTTAGAATGGTGGTGTGTGACTAGAATCCCATACACAAATCAGGTTAATGTTAGAATGGTGGTTTGTGACTAGAATCCCATACACAAATCAGGTTAATGTTAGAATGGTGGCGTGTGACTAGAATCCTATACACAAGTCAGGTTAATGTTAGAATGAGGGCGTGTGACTAGAATCCTATACACAAATCAGGTTAATGTTAGAATGGTGGTTTGTGACTAGAATCCCATACACAAATCAGGTTAATGTTAGAATGAGGGCGTGTGACTAGAATCCTATACACAAATCAGGTTAATGTTAGAATGGTGGCGTGTGACTAGAATCCTATACACAAATCAGGTTAATGTTAGAATGAGGGCGTGTGACTAGAATCCCATACACAAATCAGGTTAATGTTAGAATGGTGGTTTGCGACTAGAATCCCATACACAAATCAGGTTAATGTTAGAATGGTGGCGTGTGACTAGAATCCTATACACAAATCAGGTTAATGTTAGAATGGTGGTTTGTGACTAGAATCCCATACACAAATCAGGTTAATGTTAGAATGGTGGTTTGCGACTAGAATCCCATACACAAATCAGGTTAATGTTAGAATGGTGGTTTGTGACTAGAATCCCATACACAAATCAGGTTAATGTTAGAATGGTGGTGTTTGACTAGAATCCCATACACAAATCAGGTTAATGTTAGAATGGTGGTGTGTGACTAGAATCCCATACACAAATCAGGTTAATGTTAGAAGGGTGGTTTGTGACTAGAATCCTATACACAAATCAGGTTAATGTTAGAATGGTGGTGTGTGACTGGAATCCTATACACAAATCAGGTTAATGTTAGAATGGTGGCGTGTGACTAGAATCCCATACACAAATCAGGTTAATGTTAGAATGGTGGCGTGTGACTAGAATCCTATACACAAATCAGGTTAATGTTAGAATGGTGGTGTGTGACTGGAATCCTATACACAAATCAGGTTAATGTTAGAATGGTGGTGTGTGACTAGAATCCTATACACAAATCAGGTTAATGTTAGAAGGGTGGTTTGTGACTAGAATCCTATACACAAATCAGGTTAATGTTAGAATGGTGGTGTGTGACTAGAATCCTATACACAAATCAGGTTAATGTTAGAAGGGTGGTTTGTGACTAGAATCCTATACACAAATCAGGTTAATGTTAGAATGGTGGTGTGTGACTAGAATCCTATACACAAATCAGGTTAATGTTAGAAGGGTGGTTTGTGACTAGAATCCTATACACAAATCAGGTTAATGTTAGAATGGTGGTGTGTGACTAGAATCCTATACACAAATCAGGTTAATGTTAGAATGGTGGTGTGTGACTAGAATGCCATACACAAAACAGGTTAATGTTAGAATGGTGGTGTGTGACTAGAATCATATACACAAATCAGGTTAATGTTAGAATGGTGGTTTGTGACTAGAATCCTATACACAAATCAGGTTATTGTTAGAATGGTGGTTTGTGACTAGAATCCTATACACAAATCAGGTTAATGTTAGAAGGGTGGTTTGTGACTAGAATCCTATACACAAATCAGGTTAATGTTAGAATGGTGGTGTGTGACTAGAATCCCATACACAAATCAGGTTAATGTTAGAATGGTGGTGTGTGACTAGAATCCCATACACAAATCAGGTTAATGTTAGAATGGTGGTGTGTGACTAGAATCCTATACACAAATCAGGTTAATGTTAGAATGGTGGTGTGTGACTAGAATCCTATACACAAATCAGGTTAATGTTAGAATGGTGGTGTGTGACTAGAATCCCATACACAAATCAGGTTAATGTTAGAATGGTGGTGTGTGACTAGAATCCCATACACAAATCAGGTTATTGTTAGAATGGTGGTTTGTGACTAGAATCCTATACACAAATCAGGTTATTGTTAGAATGGTGGTGTGTGACTAGAATCCTATACACAAATCAGGTTAATGTTAGAATGGTGGTGTGTGACTAGAATCCCATACACAAATCAGGTTAATGTTAGAATGAGGGCGTGTGACTAGAATCCCATACACAAATCAGGGTAAAGGAGATATGAACAAGATTTAAAGCTAGTTTGTGCTTGTTTATTGACTAAATATATATTTGAAAATTATCAGTTGAAACGAAACAACCTTCGCGTTAGTTCCCTGGTAGTCAAAAAACGAACGGGGAGGAAATATGCATATTTTCCGTATTTTTCGTAACTGCTGGGAAAAATGACGTCATACACGACCTTCGATGTTTACAAACCATAGAGATCTGGCACGAAGGCGTACTGAGACAACAGAAATCGTTTATTACGTCATCGCTCTGAGGGTACGTACACAACGAAGGTCGTGTTTGACATCATAAGTCTCTTGAGATAATTAATTTTCGTAAGCATTGTAGATCGGTAAACGTAGCTTGAATTTTGTATGTGCTGCGACCGAAATTTAATTTTCTTTTTGGTCAGATTTATAAAGTACATGTTCTACAACACACCTAACACAAATTAGAGAATATTTCCAAAAGCTGTTCATAAATCCTTTAGTGTTAGAATGGTGGTTTGTGACTGGAATCCCATACACAAATCAGGTTAATGTTAGAATGGTGGTGTGTGACTAGAATCCTATACACAAATCAGGTTAATGTTAGAAATGTGGTTTGCGACTAGAATCCCATACACAAATCAGGTTAATGTTAGAATGGTGGTTTGTGACTAGAATCCCATACACAAATCAGGTTAATGTTAGAAGGGTGGTTTGTGACTAGAATCCCATACACAAATCAGGTTAATGTTAGAATGGTGGTTTGTGACTAGAATCCCATACACAAATCAGGTTAATGTTAGAATGGTGGTTTGTGACTAGAATCCTATACACAAATCAGGTTTATTGTTAGAATGGTGGTGTGTGACTAGAATCCTAAACACAAATCAGTATAGAATATTACAATGGCTGATTATAACAGCAGAATGTTGCCTATGGACAGGTTTAGTGTTTGTTTTATTTTTATCCTATCACATAACTTTTCTTTTTGTTGTAGAATTTAGCAGATGAGTTTAAAAGTGAGTTGAGCGGTAATCTGAAGCAGACCCTGATACGATTATGTTTAGGACCAGCAGAGTTTGATGCCACAGAATTGAGAAATGCCATTAAGGTATAAATTCAGCTCCTTAAAATTATAGTCAAAATATTAACTGACATGTGTTAACACTAACTTGTCTGTCACCAACAACATGGCATCATTGGGGATTCCCTAACAACTGGTTTCCTACCAACACGTCTCCCACCAACAGGCCTTTCACCAACAGGTCTCCCACCAACAGGTCTCCTACCAACACGTCTCCCACCAACAGGTATCCCACCAACATGTCTCCTACCAACACGTCTCCCACCAACAGGTCTCCCACCAACAGGTCTCCCACCAACAGGTCTCCTACCAACACGTCTCCCACCAACAGGCCTCCCACCAACAGGTCTCCCACCAACAGGTCACCCACCAACAGGCCTCCCACCAACACGTCTCCCACCAACAGGTCTCCCACCAACAGGTCTCCCACCAACAGGTCTCCTACCAACACGTCTCCCACCAACAGGTCTCCCACCAACATGCCTCCCACCAACAGGTCACCCACCAACAGGCCTCCCACCAATAGGTCACCCACCAACAGGTCTCCCACCAACAGGTCTCCCACCAACATGCCTCCCACCAATAGGTCACCCACCAACAGGCCTCCCACCAATAGGTCACCCACCAACAGGCCTCCCACCAACAGGTCTCCCACCAACATGCCTCCCACCAACATGCCTCCCACCAACAGGCCTCCCACCAACAGGTCACCCACCAACAGGCCTCCCACCAACAGGTCACCCACCAACATGCCTCCCACCAACATGCCTCCCACCAACATGCCTCCCACCAACAGGTCACCCACCAACAGGCCTCCCACCAACAGGTCACCCACCAACAGGTCTCCCACCAACAGGCCTCTCACCAACAGGTCACCCACCAACAGGTCTCCCACCAACATGCCTCCCACCAACATGTCACCCACCAACAGGTCTCCCACCAACAGGCCTCCCACCAACAGGCCTCCCACCAACATGTCACCCACCAACAGGCCTCCTACCAACAGGTATCCCGCCAACAGGTCTCCCACCAACAGGTCTCCCACCAATGTGTGTCCCACAAACACGTTTTCCACCAACAGGTCTCCCACCAACAGGTCTCCCACCAACAGGTCTCCCACCAACAGGTTTCCCACCAACAGGTTTCCCACCAACAGGCCTCGCACCAACAGGTCTTCTGCCAACATGTCTCCCACCAACAGGCCTCCCACCAACAGGCCTCCCACCAACATGTCTCCCACCAACATGTCTCCCACCAACAGCTCTCCCACCAACAGGTCTCCCACCAACAGGCCTCCCACCAACATGTCTCCCACCAACAGGATTCCCACCAACAGGTCACCCACCAACAGGTCTCCCACCAACAGGTCTCCCACCAACAGGTCTCCCACAACCAGGCCTCCCACCAACAGGTTTCCCACCAACAGGTCACCCATCAACAGGCCTCCCACCAATAGGTCACCCACCAACAAGCCTCCCACCAACAGGTCTCCCACCAACAGGTCTCCCACCAACAGGTCTCCCACAACCAGGCCTCCCACCAACAGGTTTCCCACCAACAGGCCTCGCACCAACAGGTTTCCTGCCAACATGTCTCCAACCAACAGGCCTCCAACCAACAGGCCTCCCACCAACAAGCCTCCCACCAACAGGTCTCCCACCAACATGTCTCCTGCCAACAGGTCTCCCACCAACAGGCCTCCCACCAACAGGTCACCCACCAACAGGTCTTTCACCAACAGGTCTCCCACCAACATGTCTCCCACCAACAGGTCTCCCACCAACATGTCTCCCACCAACAGGTCAACCACCAACAAGCCTCCCACCAACTGGTCTCCCACCAACAGGCCTCCCACTAACAGGTTTCCCACCAACAAGCCTCCCACCAACAGGTCTCCCACCAACAGGCCTCCCACCAACAGGTCTCCCACCAACAGGTCTCCCACCAACAGGTCTCCCACCAACAGGTCTCCCACCAACAGGTCTCCCACAACCAGGCCTCCCACCAACAGGTTTCCCACCAACAGGCCTCGCACCAACAGGTTTCCTGCCAACATGTCTCCAACCAACAGGCCTCCCACCAACAGGCCTCCCACCAACAAGCCTCCCACCAACAGGTCTCCCACCAACATGTCTCCTGCCAACATGTCTCCCACCAACAGGCCTCCCACCAACAGGTCACCCACCAACAGGCCTTTCACCAACAGGTCTCCCACCAACAGGTCTCCCACCAACATGTCTCCCACCAACAGGTCTCCCACCAACATGTCTCCCACCAACTGGTCTCCCACCAACAGGCCTCCCACCAACAAGCCTCCCACCAACAGGTCTCCCACCAACATGTCTCCCACCAACAGGCCTCCCACCAACAGGCCTCCCACCAACAGGTCTCCCACCAACATGTCTCCCACCAACAGGTCTCCCACCAACATGTCTCCCACCAACAGGTCAACCACCAACAAGCCTCCCACCAACTGGTCTCCCACTAACAGGTTTCCCACCAACAAGCCTCCCACCAACAGGTCTCCCACCAACAGGCCTCCCACCAACAGGTCTCCCACCAACAGGTCTCCCACCAACAGGTCTCCCACCAACAGGTCTCCCACCAACAGGTCTCCCACAACCAGGCCTCCCACCAACAGGTTTCCCACCAACAGGCCTCGCACCAACAGGTTTCCTGCCAACATGTCTCCAACCAACAGGCCTCCCACCAACAGGCCTCCCACCAACAAGCCTCCCACCAACAGGTCTCCCACCAACATGTCTCCCACCAACAGGTCTCCCACCAACATGTCTCCCACCAACAGGTCTCCCACCAACATGTCTCCCACCAACAGGTCTCCCACCAACATGTCTCCCACCAACAGGTCTCCCACCAACAAGCCTCCCACCAACTGGTCTCCCACCAACAGGCCTCCCACCAACAAGCCTCCCACCAACAGGTATCCCACCAACAGGTCTCCCACTAACAGGTTTCCCACCAACAAGCCTCCCACCAACAGGTCTCCCACCAACAGGCCTCCCACCAACAGGTCTCCCACCAACAGGTCTCCCACCAACAGGTCTCCCACCAACAGGTCTCCCACCAACAGGTCTCCCACAACCAGGCCTCCCACCAACAGGTTTCCCACCAACAGGCCTCGCACCAACAGGTTTCCTGCCAACATGTCTCCAACCAACAGGCCTCCCACCAACAGGCCTCCCACCAACAAGCCTCCCACCAACAGGTCTCCCACCAACATGTCTCCCGCCAACATGTCTCCCACCAACAGGCCTCCCACCAACAGGCCTCCCACCAACAGGTTTCCTGCCAACATGTCTCCAACCAACAGGCCTCCCACCAACAGGCCTCCCACCAACAAGCCTCCCACCAACAGGTCTCCCACCAACATGTCTCCTGCCAACATGTCTCCCACCAACAGGCCTCCCACCAACATGTCTCCCACCAACAGGTCACCCACCAACAGGCCTTTCACCAACAGGTCTCCCACCAACATGTCTCCCACCAACAGGTCTCCCACCAACATGTCTCCCACCAACAGGTCTCCCACCAACATGTCTCCCACCAACTGGTCTCCCACCAACAGGCCTCCCACCAACAAGCCTCCCACCAACAGGTCTCCCACCAACATGTCTCCCACCAACAGGCCTCCCACCAACAGGCCTCCCACCAACAGGTCTCCCACCAACATGTCTCCCACCAACAGGTCTCCCACCAACATGTCTCCCACCAACAGGTCACCCACCAACAGGCCTTTCACCAACAGGTCTCCCACCAACATGTCTCCCACCAACAGGTCTCCCACCAACATGTCTCCCACCAACTGGCCTCCCACCAACAGGCCTCCCACCAACAAGCCTCCCACCAACAGGCCTCCCACCAACAGGTCACCCACCAACAGGTCTCCCACCAACAGGTTTCCCACCAACAGGTCTCCCACCAACAGGTCTCCCACCAACAGGTATCCCACCAACAGGTCTCCCACCAACAGGTTTCCCACCAACAGGTCTCCCACCAACAGGTCTCCCACCAACAGGCCTCCCACCAACATGCCTCCCACCAACAGGTCACCCACCAACAGGTCACCCACCAACAGGCCTCCCACCAACAGGCCTCCCAACAGAAACCTTACTGCTGATTGAAATATGAAAATAGAATGGTTGACATGGTATAACAGTGCCTTTACTCTGACAAAACTCTCACTTTCTTACCCCATTCTTGCAGCGTTATTAATCCAAATAGCTTGAGTGTGTGAAGGGGATTGAGAGCTTCATTTGGATAATTATGTCTATTTTATACAGGGATTAGGAACAGATGAAGATGTCCTGATTGAAATTCTGTGTACTCGTTCTAATGCTCAAATTAAGGAGATCATCAAGAAATACAAAGAACGTAAGATATATTTTCTTGTCCAATAAGTTTAGCAGAATGTGTCCTTGTCTATGAAAGTAGGAGCCTGGGAAATGATATTTGTGTGTTCAGTTCACTAGGTACCTAGGCTGGTAATGTACCTAGGTTGACAATCTACACCTTCAGAGCTACTGGTAACTAGGTTGGTAATGTACACCTTCAGAGCTACTGGTACCTAGGTTGACAATGTACACATTCAGAGCTACTGGTACCTAGGTTGGTAATGTACACCTTCAGAGCTACTGGTACCTAGGTTGGCAATGTACACCTTCAGAGCTACTAGTACCTAGGTTGGTAATGTACACCTTCAGAGCTACTGGTACCTAGGTTGGTAATAATGTACACCTTCAGAGCTACTGGTACCTAGGTTGACAATGTGCACCTTCAGAGCTACTGGTACCTAGGTTGGCAATGTACACCTTCAGAGCTACTGGTACCTAGGTTGGTAATGTACACCTTCAGAGCTACTACTACCTAGGTTGGTAATGTACACCTTCCGAGCTACTAGTACCTAGGTTGGCAATGTACGCCTTCAGAGCTACTGGTAGCTAGGTTGGTAATGTACACATTCAGAGCTACTGGTACCTAGGTTGAGAATGTATACCTTCAGAGCCACTGGTACCTAGGTTGAGAATGTACACCTTCAGAGCTACTGGTACCTAGGTTGACAATGTACACCTTCAGAGCTACTGGTACCTAGGTTGACAATGTACACCTTCAGAGCTACTGGTACCTAGGTTGGTAATGTACACCTTCAGAGCTACTGGTACCTAGGTTGGTAATGTACACCTTCAGAGCTACTGGTACCTAGGTTGAGAATGTACACCTTCAGAGCTACTAGTACCTAGGTTGGTAATGTACACCTTCAGAGCTACTCGTACCTAGGTTGGTAATGTACACCTTCAGAGCTACTGGTACCTAGGTTGGCAATGTACACCTTCAGAGCTACTGGTACCTAGGTTGACAATGTACACCTTCAGAGCTACTAGTACATAGGTTGGTAATGTAGACCTTCAGAGCTACTGTTATCTAGGTTGGTAATGTACACCTTCATAGCTACTGGTACCTAGGTTGGTAATGTACACCTTCAGAGCTACTGGTACCTAGGTTGGCAATGTACACCTTCAGAGCTACTAGTACCTACTTTGGTAATGTACACCTTCAGAGCTACTGGTACCTAGGTTGGTAATGTACACCTTCAGAGCTACTGGTACCAAGGTTGAGAATGTACACCTTCAGAGCTACTGTTATCTAGGTTGAGAATGTGCACCTTCAGAGCTACTAGTACCTAGGTTGACAATGTACACCTTCAGAGCTACTAGTACCTAGGTTGACAATGTACACCTTCAGAGCTAATGGTACCTAGGTTGGTAATGTACACCTTCAGAGCTACTGGTACCTAGGTTGAGAATGTACACCTTCAGAGCTACTGTTATCTAGGTTGAGAATGTGCACCTTCAGAGCTACTAGTACCTAGGTTGACAATGTACACCTTCAGAGCTACTAGTACCTAGGTTGACAATGTACACCTTCATAGCTACTGGTACCTAGGTTGGTAATGTACACCTTCAGAGCTAATGGTACCTAGGTTGGTAATGTACACCTTCAGAGCTACTAGTACCTAGGTTGACAATGTACACCTTCATAGCTACTGGTACCTAGGTTGGTAATGTACACCTTCAGAGCTAATGGTACCTAGGTTGGTAATGTACACCTTCAGAGCTACTGGTACCTAGGTTGGTAATGTACACCTTCAGAGCTACTAGTACCTACTTTGGTAATGTACACTTTCAGAGCTACTAGTACCTAGGTTGACAATGTGCACCTTCAGAGCTACTGGTACCTAGGTTGAGAATGTACACCTTCAGAGCTACTGTTATCTAGGTTGAGAATGTGCACCTTCAGAGCTACTAGTACCTAGGTTGACAATGTACACCTTCAGAGCTACTAGTACCTAGGTTGACAATGTACACCTTCAGAGCTACTGGTACCTAGGTTAATAATGTACACCTTCAGAGCTACTGGTACCTAGGTTGGTAATGTACACCTTCAGAGCTACTGTTATCTAGGTTGGTAATGTACACCTTCATAGCTACTGGTACCTAGGTTGGCAATGTACACCTTCAGAGCTACTGGTACCTAGGTTGGTAATGTACACCTTCAGAGCTACTGTTATCTAGGTTGGTAATGTACACCTTCAGAGCTACTAGTACCTAGGTTGGCAATGTACACCTTCAGAGCTACTGGTACCTAGGTTGGCAATGTACACCTTCAGAGCTAATGGTACCTGGGTTGGTAATGTACACCTTCAGAGCTACTAGTACCTAGGTTGAGAATGTACACCTTCAGAGCTACTGGTACCTAGGTTGGCAATGTACACCTTCAGAGCTAATGGTACCTAGGTTGACAATGTACACCTTCAGAGCTACTAGTACCTAGGTTGAGAATGTACACCTTCAGAGCTACTAGTACCTAGGTTGGTAATGTACACCTTCAGAGCTACTAGTACCTAGGTTGACAATGTACACCTTCAGAGCTACTAGTACCTAGGTTGACAATGTACACCTTCAGAGCTACTAGTACCTAGGTTGACAATGTACACCTTCAGAGCTACTGGTACCTAGGTTGACAATGTACACCTTCAGAGCTACTGGTACCTAGGTTGGTAATGTACACCTTCAGAGCTACTGTTATCTAGGTTGGTAATGTACACCTTCATAGCTACTGGTACCTAGGTTGGCAATGTACACCTTCAGAGCTACTACTGCCTAGGTTGGTAATGTACACCTTCAGAGCTACTGGTACCTAGGTTGAGAATGTACACCTTCAGAGCTACTGGTACCTAGGTTGAGAATGTACACCTTCAGAGCTAATGGTACCTGAGTTGACAATGTACACCTTCATAGCTACTGGTACCTAGGCTGGTAATGTACACCTTCAGAGTTAATGGTACCTAGGTTGGTAATGTACACCTTCAGAGCTACTAGTACCCAGGTTGGTAATGTACACCTTCATAGCTACTGGTACCTAGGCTGGTAATGTACACCTTCAGAGTTAATGGTACCTAGGTTGGTAATGTACACCTTCAGAGCTACTAGTACCCAGGTTGGTAATGTACACCTTCAGAGCTACTAGTACCTAGGTTGGTAATGTACACCTTCAGATCTACTGTTATCTAGGTTGAGAATGTACACCTTCAGAGCTACTGTTATCTAGGTTGAGAATGTACACCTTCAGAGCTACTAGTACCTAGGTTGGTAATGTACACCTTCAGAGCTACTGGTACCTAGGTTGGTAATGTACACCTTCATAGCTACTGGTACCTAGGCTGGTAATGTACACCTTCAGAGTTAATGGTACCTAGGTTGGTAATGTACACCTTCAGAGCTACTAGTACCCAGGCTGGTAATGTACACCTTCAGAGCTACTAGTACCTAGGTTGGTAATGTACACCTTCAGAGCTACTGGTACTCAGGTTGGTAATGTACACCTTCAGAGCTACTAGTACCCAGGTTGGTAATGTACACCTTCAGAGCTACTAGTACCTAGGTTGGTAATGTACACCTTCAGAGCTACTAGTACCTAGGTTGGTAATGTACACCTTCAGAGCTAATGGTACCTGGGTTAGTAATGTACACATTCAGAGCTACTAGTACCTAGGTTGGTAATGTACACCTTCAGAGCTACTAGTACCTAGGTTGGTAATGTACACCTTTAGAGCTACTAGTACCTAGGTTGGTAATGTACACCTTTAGACCTACTAGTACCTAGGTTGGTAATGTACACCTTCAGAGCTACTAGTACCTAGGTTGGTAATGTACACCTTCAGACCTACTGTTACCTAGGTTGGCAATGTACACCTTCAGAGCTACTGGTACCTAGGTTGGCAATGTACACCTTCAGAGCTACTGGTACCTAGGTTGACAATGTACACCTTCAGAGCTACTGCTGCCTTTGCTGGTAATATACACCTTCAGAGTTACTGTTATCTAGGTTGGTAATGTACACCTTCAGAGCTACTGGTACCTAGGTTGGTAATGTACACCTTCAGAGCTACTACTGCCTAGGTTTGTAATGTACACCTTCAGAGCTTCTGGTACCTAGGTTGGCAATGTACACCTTCAGAGCTACTACTACCTAGGTTGGTAATGTACACCTTCAGAGCTACTGGTACCTAGGTTGACAATGTACACCTTCAGAGCTAATGGTACCTAGGTTGGTAATATACACCTTCATAGCTACTGGTACCTAGGTTGGTAATGTACACCTTCATAGCTACTGGTACCTAGGTTGACAATGTACACCTTCAGAGCTACTAGTACCTAGGTTGGTAATGTGCACCTTCAGAGCTACTGGTACCTAGGTTGACAATGTACACCTTCAGAGCTACTGTTATCTAGGTTGAGAATGTACACCTTCAGAGCTGCTGGTACCTAGGTTGGTAATGTGCACCTTCAGAGCTACTAGTACCTAGGTTGGTAAAGTGCACCTTCAGAACTACTGTTATCTAGGCTGGTAATATACACCTTCATAGCTACTGGTACCTAGGCTGGTAATGTACACCTTCAGAGCTACTAGTACCTAGGCTGGTAATGTACACCTTCAGAGCTACTGGTACCTAGGTTGAGAATGTACACCTTCAGAGCTACTGGTACCTAGGTTGAGAATGTACACCTTCAGAGCTACTGGTACCTAGGTTGACAATGTACACCTTCAGAGCTACTGGTACCTAGGTTGACAATGTACACCTTCAGAGCTATTGGTACCTAGGTTGGTAATGTACACCTTCAGAGCTACTGGTACCTAGGTTGGTAATGTACACCTTCAGAGCTACTGGTACCTAGGTTGAGAATGTACACCTTCAGAGCTACTAGTACCTAGGTTGGTAATGTACACCTTCAGAGCTACTCGTACCTAGGTTGGTAATGTACACCTTCAGAGCTACTGGTACCTAGGTTGGCAATGTACACCTTCAGAGCTACTGGTACCTAGGTTGACAATGTACACCTTCAGAGCTACTAGTACCCAGGTTGGTAATGTGCACCTTCAGAGCTACTGGTACCTAGGTTGACAATGTACACCTTCAGAGCTACTGTTATCTAGGTTGAGAATGTACACCTTCAGAGCTACTGGTACCTAGGCTGGTAATGTGCACCTTCAGAGCTACTAGTACCTAGGTTGGTAAAGTGCACCTTCAGAGCTACTGTTATATAGGCTGGTAATATACACCTTCATAGCTACTGGTACCTAGGCTGGTAATGTACACCTTCAGAGCTACTAGTACCTAGGCTGGTAATGTACACCTTCAGAGCTACTGGTACCTAGGTTGAGAATGTACACCTTCAGAGCTACTGGTACCTAGGTTGACAATGTACACCTTCAGAGCTACTGGTACCTAGGTTGACAATGTACACCTTCAGAGCTACTGGTACCTAGGTTGACAATGTGCACCTTCAGAGCTACTGGTACCTAGGTTGACAATGTACACCTTCAGAGCTACTGGTACCTAGGTTGACAATGTACACCTTCAGAGCTACTGGTACCTAGGTTGGTAATGTACACCTTCAGAGCTACTACTGCCTAGGTTTGTAATGTACACCTTCAGAGCTTCTGGTACCTAGGTTGGCAATGTACACCTTCAGAGCTACTACTACCTAGGTTGGTAATGTACACCTTCAGAGCTACTGGTACCTAGGTTGACAATGTACACCTTCAGAGCTAATGGTACCTAGGTTGGTAATATACACCTTCATAGCTACTGGTACCTAGGTTGGTAATGTACACCTTCATAGCTACTGGTACCTAGGTTGACAATGTACACCTTCAGAGCTACTAGTACCTAGGTTGGTAATGTGCACCTTCAGAGCTACTGGTACCTAGGTTGACAATGTACACCTTCAGAGCTACTGTTATCTAGGTTGAGAATGTACACCTTCAGAGCTGCTGGTACCTAGGTTGGTAATGTGCACCTTCAGAGCTACTAGTACCTAGGTTGGTAAAGTGCACCTTCAGAACTACTGTTATCTAGGCTGGTAATATACACCTTCATAGCTACTGGTACCTAGGCTGGTAATGTACACCTTCAGAGCTACTAGTACCTAGGCTGGTAATGTACACCTTCAGAGCTACTGGTACCTAGGTTGAGAATGTACACCTTCAGAGCTACTGGTACCTAGGTTGAGAATGTACACCTTCAGAGCTACTGGTACCTAGGTTGACAATGTACACCTTCAGAGCTACTGGTACCTAGGTTGACAATGTACACCTTCAGAGCTATTGGTACCTAGGTTGGTAATGTACACCTTCAGAGCTACTGGTACCTAGGTTGGTAATGTACACCTTCAGAGCTACTGGTACCTAGGTTGAGAATGTACACCTTCAGAGCTACTAGTACCTAGGTTGGTAATGTACACCTTCAGAGCTACTCGTACCTAGGTTGGTAATGTACACCTTCAGAGCTACTGGTACCTAGGTTGGCAATGTACACCTTCAGAGCTACTGGTACCTAGGTTGACAATGTACACCTTCAGAGCTACTAGTACCTAGGTTGGTAATGTGCACCTTCAGAGCTACTGGTACCTAGGTTGACAATGTACACCTTCAGAGCTACTGTTATCTAGGTTGAGAATGTACACCTTCAGAGCTACTGGTACCTAGGCTGGTAATGTGCACCTTCAGAGCTACTAGTACCTAGGTTGGTAAAGTGCACCTTCAGAGCTACTGTTATATAGGCTGGTAATATACACCTTCATAGCTACTGGTACCTAGGCTGGTAATGTACACCTTCAGAGCTACTAGTACCTAGGCTGGTAATGTACACCTTCAGAGCTACTGGTACCTAGGTTGAGAATGTACACCTTCAGAGCTACTGGTACCTAGGTTGACAATGTACACCTTCAGAGCTACTGGTACCTAGGTTGACAATGTACACCTTCAGAGCTACTGGTACCTAGGTTGACAATGTGCACCTTCAGAGCTACTGGTACCTAGGTTGACAATGTACACCTTCAGAGCTACTGGTACCTAGGTTGACAATGTACACCTTCAGAGCTACTTGTACCTAGGTTGTCTCCTCCCACTCCATCTCAATCAGCTGGAGATACAACATTGTGCATACATGCAAGTAAAGCTACATGTACATGTAAATACACATTATCATTACCTACACGGAGCATGCAAACTCCAACAATAAGTGTGAGATACAACATTGTGCATACATACAAATAAAGCTACATGTAAATACACATTATCATTACCTACACAAGAGGGAGCATTAAAACTCCCAACAATAAGTGTGAAATACAACATTGTGCGTTTGTCTTTTCTCTGTTTTAGTGTTCAATAAAGACCTAGAAAAGGACATTACATCTGACACTTCTGGTAACTTAAAACGTCTGCTTGTGGGACTTGTTCAGGCAAATCGATCAGATAGTAAAGAGATTGACCGAAACAAAGCTCGTCAGGATGCAAAGGCTTTATATGAGGCCGGAGAAAAAAAATGGGGCACTGATGAATCAAGATTTAATGCTGTACTTGTGTCTCGTAGCTATCCACAACTTCGAGCAACATTTGAAGAATATAAAAAGATTTCCAAGAAAGAGATTGAGGAAGCTTTAAAAAGTGAACTGTCCGGTGACATTCTACGGGGGATGCTCACTATAGGTAAATATTTCTTGTCTCTAAAACAATGATTCAACTTTTTTTTTTGTCGTTTTGTTTGCAAATAAGCAGCATTTAAAGGTGGCTATACAGATTGGAGCACCATACGTTTGTTCTCTGTGTTTTCTGCTTCAGGGGGATTATCAGTATAGGTAATTATCTCATTAACATGTCAACTGTCAGGGGGATTATCAGTATAGGTAATTAACTCATTAGTATGTCAACTATCAGTGGGATTATCAGTATAGGTAATTAACTCATTGATATGTCAACTGTCAGGGGGATTATCAGTATAGGTAATTAACTCATTAATATGTCAACTGTCAGGGGGATTATCAGTATAGGTAATTGACTCTTTAACATGTCAACTGTCAGGGGGATTATCAGTATAGGTAATTAACTCATTAATATGTCAACTGTCAGGGGGATTATCAGTATAGGTAATTGACTCTTTAACATGTCAACTGTCAGGGGGATTATCAGTATAGGTAATTAACTCATTAATATGTCAACTGCCAGGGGGATTAACAGTATAGGTAATTAACTCATTAAAATGTCAACTGTCAGGGGGATTATCAGTATAGGTAATTAACTCATTAATATGTCAATTGTCAGGGGGATTATCAGTATAGGTTATTCACTCATTAACATGTCAACTGTCAGGGGGATTATCAGTATAGGTAATTAACTCATTAACATGTCAACTGTCAGGGGGATTATCAGTATAGGTAATTAACTCATTAATATGTCAACTGTCAGGGGGATTATCAGTATAGGTAATTCACTCATTAACATGTCAACTGTCAGGGGGATTATCAGTATAGGTAATTAACTCATTAATATGTCAACTGTCAAGGGGATTATCAGTATAGGTAATTAACTCATTAATATGTCAACTGCCAGGGGGATTAACAGTATAGGTAATTAACTCATTAAAATGTCAACTGCCAGGGGGATTAACAGTATAGGTAATTAACTCATTAATATGTCAACTGTCAAGGGGATTATCAGTATAGGTAATTAACTCATTAATATGTCAACTGCCAGGGGGATTAACAGTATAGGTAATTAACTCATTAAAATGTCAACTGTCAGGGGGATTATCAGTATAGGTAATTAACTCATTAATATGTCAATTGTCAGGGGGATTATCAGTATAGGTAATTCACTCATTAACATGTCAACTGTCAGGGGGACTATAAGTATAGGTAATTAACTCATTAACATGTCAACTGTCAGGGGGATTATCAGTATAGGTAATTAACTCATTAATATGTCAACTGTCAGGGGGATTATCAGTATAGGTAATTAACTCATTAATATGTCAACTGTCAGGGGGATTATCAGTATAGGTAATTAACTCATTAATATGTCAACTGTCAGGGGGATTATCAGTATAGGTAATTAACTCATTAATATGTCAACTGTCAAGGGGATTATCAGTATAGGTAATTAACTCATTAATATGTCAACTGCCAGGGGGATTAACAGTATAGGTAATTAACTCATTAAAATGTCAACTGTCAGGGGGATTATCAGTATAGGTAATTAACTCATTAATATGTCAATTGTCAGGGGGATTATCAGTATAGGTAATTCACTCATTAACATGTCAACTGTCAGGGGGATTATCAGTATAGGTAATTAACTCATTAACATGTCAACTGTCAGGGGGATTATCAGTATAGGTAATTAACTCTGTAATATGTCAACTGTCAGGGGGATTATCAGTATAGGTAATTAACTCATTAATATGTCAACTGTCAGGGGGATTATCAGTATAGGTAATTAACTCTGTAATATGTCAACTGTCAGGGGGATTATCAGTATAGGTAATTAACTCATTAATATGTCAACTGTCAGGGGGATTATCAGTATAGGTAATTAACTCATTAATATGTCAACTGCCAGGGGGATTATCAGTATAGGTAATTAACTCTGTAATATGTCAACTGTCAGGGGGATTATCAGTATAGGTAATTAACTCATTAATATGTCAACTGTCAAGGGGATTATCAGTATAGGTAATTAACTCATTAATATGTCAACTGCCAGGGGGATTAACAGTATAGGTAATTAACTCATTAATATGTCAACTGCCAGGGGGATTAACAGTATAGGTAATTCACTCATTAACATGTCAACTGTCAGGGGGATTATCAGTATAGGTAATTGACTCTTTAACATGTCAACTGTCAGGGGGATTATCAGTATAGGTAATTAACTCATTAATATGTCAACTGTCAGGGGGATTATCAGTATAGGTAATTAACTCATTAACATGTCAACTGTCAGGGGGATTATCAGTATAGGTAATTAACTCATTAACATGTCAACTGTCAGGGGGATTATCAGTATAGGTAATTAACTCATTAATATGTCAACTGTCAGGGGGATTATCAGTATAGGTAATTCACTCATTAACATGTCAACTGTCAGGGGGATTATCAGTATAGGTAATTAACTCATTAATATGTCAACTGTCAAGGGGATTATCAGTATAGGTAATTAACTCATTAACATGTCAACTGTCAGGGGGATTATCAGTATAGGTAATTAACTCATTAACATGTCAACTGTCAGGGGGATTATCAGTATAGGTAATTAACTCATTAACATGTCAACTGTCAGGGGGATTATCAGTATAGGTAATTAACTCATTAACATGTCAACTGTCAGGGGGATTATCAGTATAGGTAATTAACTCATTAATATGTCAACTGTCAGGGGGATTATCAGTATAGGTAATTAACTCATTAACATGTCAACTGTCAGGGGGATTATCAGTATAGGTAATTAACTCATTAACATGTCAACTGTCAGGGGGATTATCAGTATAGGTAATTAACTCATTAACATGTCAACTGTCAGGGGGATTATCAGTATAGGTAATTAACTCATTAACATGTCAACTGTCAGGGGGATTATCAGTATAGGTAATTAACTCATTAATATGTCAACTGTCAGGGGGATTATCAGTATAGGTAATTAACTCATTAACATGTCAACTGTCAGGGGGATTATCAGTATAGGTAATTAACTCATTAATATGTCAACTGTCAGGGGGATTATCAGTATAGGTAATTAACTCATTAATATGTCAACTGTCAGGGGGATTATCAGTATAGGTAATTAACTTATTAACATGTCAACTGCCAGGGGGATTAACAGTATAGGTAATTGACTCTTTAACATGTCAACTGTCAGGGGGATTATCAGTATAGGTACATGCATTTACTGTTTAATATGTCAACTGTCAGGGGGATTATCAGTATAGGTAATTGACTCTTTAACATGTCAACTGTCAGGGGGATTATCAGTATAGGTAATTAACTTATTAATATGTCAACTGTCAGGGGGATTATCAGTATAGGTAATTAACTTATTAATATGTCAACTGTCAGGGGGATTATCAGTATAGGTACATGCATTTACTGTTTAATATGTCAACTGTCAGGGGGATTATCAGTATAGGTAATTGACTCTTTAACATGTCAACTGTCAGGGGGACTATCAGTATAGGTAATTAACTCATTAATATGTCAACTGTCAGGGGATTATCAGTATAGGTAATTAACTCTTTAATATGTCAACTGTCAGGGGGATTATTAGTAAAAGAGAACAGAAGTATAGTTAGGTATTTTCTTCTTTCGATAAATTCCAGTGTAATAAAATCAAAGGTTGGCTTCAACAAAAGCAGAATACAGCAAAAAGTTACATGTAGATAATCAGCATTATGAAATAGGAGTGTTTTGTACAATAAAGGCTATAATAATACTCCATGTTTTCTTTGTTTGTTTTTATTTGTAATAGTGCGTTGTATAAAGAACAAAGCCTCTCATTTTGCCCGACAACTTCAAAAGACTATGAAAGGTTTGGGCACAGATGATGACACCTTACTACGCGTCGTTATTTCTCGCTGTGAAATTGATATGGTCCAAATTAAAGCTGAATTTGAGAAATTAACACAGCAAACCCTGGAGCAGTTTGTGGCAGTAAGTTTTGCAGTAACCATATATCACCGTTTGCTCATCAGTCATTTGCACTAGTATTATTTATTAGACGCTCTTCTGTGGGCCTATGGGTAGATATTTGGTATCTGACATTAATATTTTACCTCGGAAAAATATGTGTCAGAAAAGAAATATTTACCCGTATACCCATGCAAGGGGGTGTCATATAACAAATTTATCCCCGTCCAGAGCAGCATGTGTACTTAGAATTGAGTATAATCAGTTGTTCTTTATTCGATAAGTTCACTAAAATATCCTGGGCTGAGTTGTTCAAAAGTGTATTACACTTGAGCCAGATCTAAAAGGTCATGTTTCAAAGAAATTCAATCGCTTTGTTACAAAGTTACTCAAGTTTTCATGATCAAAGAGTTGGTCACCTATCCTTACGAAAAAGCATTCTAAACTGATGTTGACATCACGTAATCAGGATAGGGTTTTGTCTTGAGCAAAGAATTAAAAAAGCGTGAGACCTTCGCTCCGGGGGATACAGAATAAAAAAAAAACAAGCTCACATTCTGGGCATTTTCACCAATCAATTCTTTGGCTTGTGATAAACGAACAAGCACCTCCTGGGTCTCGCTATATTTTCATCCGCTGTGATACATGTATATGAGTAATTATTCTGTTTCTATTTCTCAGGATGACTTGAGTGGAGATTATAGAAATGTGATTTTATCTTTGGTTACTGGAGGTCCTCCACCTGAAAGTAGTGCTAATTGTAAGTATGGTTATAGAAATGTGATTTTATCTTTGGTCACTGGAGGTCCTCCACCTGAAAGTAGTGCTAATTGTAAGTATGGTTATAGAAATGTGATTTTATCTCTGGTCACTGGAGGTCCTCCACCTGAAAGTAGTGCTAATTGTAAGTATGGTTATAGAAATGTGATTTTATCTTTGGTCACTGGAGGTCCTCCACCTGAAAGTAGTGCTAATTGTAAGTATGGTTATAGAAATGTGATTTTATCTTTGGTCACTGGAGGTCCTCCACCTGAAAGTAGTGCTAATTGTAAGTATGGTTATAGAAATGTGTTTTATCTTTGGTTACTGGAGGTCCTCCACCTGAAAGTAGTGCTAATTGTAAGTATGGTTATAGAAATGTGATTTTATCTTTGGTTACTGGAGGTCCTCCACCTGAAAGTAGTGCTAATTGTAAGTATGGTTATAGAAATGTGATTTTATCTTTGGTCACTGGAGGTCCTCCACCTGAAAGTAGTGCTAATTGTAAGTATGGTTATAGATATGTGATTTTATCTTTGGTCACTGGAGGTCCTCCACCTGAAAGTAGTGCTAATTGTAAGTATGGTTATAGAAATGTGATTTTATCTCTGGTCACCTGAAAGTAGTGCTAATTGTAAGTATCGTTATAGAAATGTGATTTTATCTCTGGTCACTGGAGGTCGTCCACCTGAAAGTAGTGCTAATTGTAAGTATGGTTATAGAAATGTGATTTTATCTTTGGTCACTGGAGGTCCTCCACCTGAAAGTAGTGCTAATTGTAAGTATGGTTATAGAAATGTGATTTTATCTTTGGTCACTGGAGGTCCTCCACCTGAAAGTAGTGCTAATTGTAAGTATGGTTATAGAAATGTGATTTTATCTTTGGTCACTGGAGGTCCTCCACCTGAAAGTAGTGCTAATTGTAAGTATGGTTATAGAAATGTGATTTTATCTTTGGTCACTGGAAGTCCTCCACCTGAAAGTAGTGCTAATTGTAAGTATGGTTATAGAAATGTGATTTTATCTTTGGTTACTGGAGGTCCTCCACCTGAAAGTAGTGCTAATTGTAAGTATGGTTATAGAAATGTGATTTTATCTTTGGTCACTGGAGGTCCTCCACCTGAAAGTAGTGCTAATTGTAAGTATGGTTATGGAAATGTGATTTTATCTCTGGTCACTGGAGGTCCTCCACCTGAAAGTAGTGCTAATTGTAAGTATGGTTATAGAAATGTGATTTTATCTTTAGTTACTGGAGGTCCTCCACCTGAAAGTAGTGCTAATTGTAAGTATGGTTATAGAAATGTGATTTTATCTCTGGTCACTGGAGGTCCTCCACCTGAAAGTAGTGCTAATTGTAAGTATGGTTATAGAAATGTGATTTTATCTTTGGTCACTGGAGGTCCTCCACCTGAAAGTAGTGCTAATTGTAAGTATGGTTATAGAAATGTGATTTTATCTTTGGTTACTGGAGGTCCTCCACCTGAAAGTAGTGCTAATTGTAAGTATGGTTATAGAAATGTGATTTTATCTTTGGTTACTGGAGGTCCTCCACCTGAAAGTAGTGCTAATTGTAAGTATGGTTATAGAAATGTGATTTTATCTTTGGTCACTGGAGGTCCTCCACCTGAAAGTAGTGCTAATTGTAAGTATGGTTATAGAAATGTGATTTTATCTTTGGTCACTGGAGGTCCTCCACCTGAAAGTAGTACTAATTGTAAGTATCGTTATAGAAATGTGATTTTATCTTTGGTCACTGGAGGTCCTCCACCTGAAAGTAGTGCTAATTGTAAGTATGGTTATAGAAATGTGATTTTATCTTTGGTTACTGGAGGTCCTCCACCTGAAAGTAGTGCTAATTGTAAGTATGGTTATAGATATGTGATTTTATCTTTGGTCACTGGAGGTCCTCCACCTGAAAGTAGTGCTAATTGTAAGTATGGTTATAGAAATGTGATTTTATCTCTGGTCACCTGAAAGTAGTGCTAATTATAAGTATGGTTATGGAAATGTGATTTTATCTTTGGTTACTGGAAGTCCTCCACCTGAAAGTAGTGCTTATTGTAAGTATGGTTATGGAAATGTGATTTTATCTTTGGTTACTGGAGGTCCTCCACCTGAAAGTAGTGCTAATTGTAAGTATGGTTATAGAAATGTGATTTTATCTTTGGTTACTGGAAGTCCTCCACCTGAAAGTAGTGCTAATTGTAAGTATGGTTATGGAAATGTGATTTTATCTTTGGTTACTGGAGGTCCTCCACCTGAAAGTAGTGCTAATTGTAAGTATGGTTATAGAAATGTGATTTTATCTCTGGTCACCTGAAAGTAGTGCTAATTGTAAGTATGGTTATAGAAATGTGATTTTATCTTTGGTTACTGGAGGTCCTCCACCTGAAAGTAGTGCTAATTGTAAGTATGGTTATAGAAATGTGATTTTATCTTTGGTTACTGGAGGTCCTCCACCTGAAAGTAGTGCTAATTGTAAGTATGGTTATAGAAATGTGATTTTATCTTTGGTTACTGGAAGTCCTCCACCTGAAAGTAGTGCTAATTGTAAGTATGGTTATAGAAATGTGATTTTATCTTTGGTCACTGGAGGTCCTCCACCTGAAAGTAGTGCTAATTGTAAGTATGGTTATAGAAATGTGATTTTATCTTTGGTTACTGGAAGTCCTCCACCTGAAAGTAGTGCTAATTGTAAGTATGGTTATAGAAATGTGATTTTATCTTTGGTCACTGGAGGTCCTCCACCTGAAAGTAGTGCTAATTGTAAGTATGGTTATAGAAATGTGATTTTATCTTTGGTTACTGGAGGTCCTCCACCTGAAAGTAGTGCTAATTGTAAGTATGGTTATAGAAATGTGATTTTATCTCTGGTCACCTGAAAGTAGTGCTAATTATAAGTATGGTTATGGAAATGTGATTTTATCTTTGGTTACTGGAAGTCCTCCACCTGAAAGTAGTGCTAATTGTAAGTATGGTTATGGAAATGTGATTTTATCTTTGGTTACTGGAGGTCCTCCACCTGAAAGTAGTGCTAATTGTAAGTATGGTTATAGAAATGTGATTTTATTTTTGGTTACTGGAAGTCCTCCACCTGAAAGTAGTGCTAATTGTAAGTATGGTTATAGAAATGTGATTTTATCTTTGGTTACTGGAGGTCCTCCACCTGAAAGTAGTGCTAATTGTAAGTATGGTTATAGAAATGTGATTTTATCTTTGGTTACTGGAGGTCCTCCACCTGAAAGTAGTGCTAATTGTAAGTATGGTTATAGAAATGTGATTTTATCTTTGGTTACTGGAAGTCCTCCACCTGAAAGTAGTGCTAATTGTAAGTATGGTTATAGAAATGTGATTTTATCTCTGGCTACTGGAGGTCCTCCATCTGAAAGTAGTGCTAATTGTAAGTATGGTTATAGAAATGTGATTTTATCTTTGGTTACTGGAAGTCCTCCACCTGAAAGTAGTGCTAATTGTAAGTATGGTTATAGAAATGTGATTTTATCTTTGGTTACTGGAGGTCCTCCACCTGAAAGTAGTGCTAATTGTAAGTATGGTTATAGAAATGTGATTTTATCTTTGGTTACTGGAAGTCCTCCACCTGAAAGGAGTGCTAATTGTAAGTATGGTTATAGAAATGTGATTTTATCTTTGGTCACTGGAGGTCCTCCACCTGAAAGTAGTGCTAATTGTAAGTATGGTTATAGAAATGTGATTTTATCTTTGGTCACTGGAGGTCCTCCACCTGAAAGTAGTGCTAATTGTAAGTATGGTTATAGAAATGTGATTTTATCTTTGGTTACTGGAGGTCCTCCACCTGAAAGTAGTGCTAATTGTAAGTATGGTTATAGAAATGTGATTTTATCTCTGGTCACCTGAAAGTAGTGCTAATTGTAAGTATGGTTATAGAAATGTGATTTTATCTTTGGTTACTGGAGGTCCTCCACCTGAAAGTAGTGCTAATTGTAAGTATGGTTATAGAAATGTGATTTTATCTTTGGTTACTGGAAGTCCTCCACCTGAAAGTAGTGCTAATTGTAAGTATGGTTATGGAAATGTGATTTTATCTCTGGTCACTGGAGGTCCTCCACCTGAAAGTAGTGCTAATTGTAAGTATGGTTATAGAAATGTGATTTTATCTTTAGTTACTGGAGGTCCTCCACCTGAAAGTAGTGCTAATTGTAAGTATGGTTATAGAAATGTGATTTTATCTTTGGTTACTGGAGGTCCTCCACCTGAAAGTAGTGCTAATTGTAAGTATGGTTATAGAAATGTGATTTTATCTCTGGTCACTGGAGGTCCTCCACCTGAAAGTAGTGCTAATTGTAAGTATGGTTATAGAAATGTGATTTTATCTTTGGTCACTGGAGGTCCTCCACCTGAAAGTAGTGCTAATTGTAAGTATGGTTATAGAAATGTGATTTTATCTTTGGTTACTGGAGGTCCTCCACCTGAAAGTAGTGCTAATTGTAAGTATGGTTATAGAAATGTGATTTTATCTTTGGTTACTGGAGGTCCTCCACCTGAAAGTAGTGCTAATTGTAAGTATGGTTATAGAAATGTGATTTTATCTTTGGTCACTGGAGGTCCTCCACCTGAAAGTAGTGCTAATTGTAAGTATGGTTATAGAAATGTGATTTTATCTTTGGTCACTGGAGGTCCTCCACCTGAAAGTAGTACTAATTGTAAGTATCGTTATAGAAATGTGATTTTATCTTTGGTCACTGGAGGTCCTCCACCTGAAAGTAGTGCTAATTGTAAGTATGGTTATAGAAATGTGATTTTATCTTTGGTCACTGGAGGTCCTCCACCTGAAAGTAGTGCTAATTGTAAGTATGGTTATAGAAATGTGATTTTATCTTTGGTTACTGGAGGTCCTCCACCTGAAAGTAGTGCTAATTGTAAGTATGGTTATAGAAATGTGATTTTATCTTTGGTTACTGGAGGTCCTCCACCTGAAAGTAGTGCTAATTGTAAGTATGGTTATAGAAATGTGATTTTATCTTTGGTCACTGGAGGTCCTCCACCTGAAAGTAGTGCTAATTGTAAGTATGGTTATAGAAATGTGATTTTATCTTTGGTCACTGGAGGTCCTCCACCTGAAAGTAGTGCTAATTGTAAGTATGGTTATAGAAATGTGATTTTATCTTTGGTTACTGGAGGTCCTCCACCTGAAAGTAGTGCTAATTGTAAGTATGGTTATGGAAATGTGATTTTATCTTTGGTCACTGGAGGTCCTCCATCTGAAAGTAGTGCTAATTGTAAGTATGGTTATAGAAATGTGATTTTATCTTTGGTCACTGGAGGTCCTCCACCTGAAAGTAGTGCTAATTGTAAGTATGGTTATAGAAATGTGATTTTATCTTTGGTTACTGGAGGTCCTCCACCTGAAAGTAGTGCTAATTGTAAGTATGGTTATAGAAATGTGATTTTATCTTTGGTCACTGGAGGTCCTCCACCTGAAAGTAGTGCTAATTGTAAGTATGGTTATAGAAATGTGATTTTATCTCTGGTCACTGGAGGTCCTCCACCTGAAAGTAGTGCTAATTGTAAGTATCGTTATAGAAATGTGATTTTATCTTTGGTCACTGGAGGTCCTCCACCTGAAAGTAGTGCTAATTGTAAGTATGGTTATAGAAATGTGATTTTATCTTTGGTTACTGGAGGTCCTCCACCTGAAAGTAGTGCTAATTGTAAGTATGGTTATAGAAATGTGATTTTATCTTTGGTCACTGGAGGTCCTCCACCTGAAAGTAGTGCTAATTGTAAGTATCGTTATAGAAATGTGATTTTATCTTTGGTTACTGGAGGTCCTCCACCTGAAAGTAGTGTTAATTGTAAGTATGGTTATAGAAATGTGATTTTATCTTTGGTTACTGGAGGTCCTCCACCTGAAAGTAGTGCTAATTGTAAGTATGGTTAAAGAAATGTGTCTGTTTATTTGTTGTAATTTCTGCCTGTAGCCGGGAAGGCGTTTGTGGAAGCAACAAGAAGTAAAACTGATGACCAGTTGGATGAAGAAGTCAAGATGGAAACCGAAAATATAAAGGTAAATGTGTCTGTTTATTTGTCCCTTAATGGATTGAGAATGTGTCGGTTTATTTGTCTCTTAATGTATTGGGAATGTGTCGGTTTATTTGTCTTTTAATGGATTGGGAATGTGTCTGTTTATTTGTCCCTTAATGATTGAGAATGTTTTTGTTTGTTTGTCTTTTAATGGATTGGGAATGTGTCTGTTTATTTGTCTCTTGATGGACTGAGAATGTGTTTGTTTATTTGTCTCTTAATGGACTGAGAATGTGTCTGTTTATTTGTCTCTTAATGGATTGGGAATGTGTCTGTTTATTTTGTTTATTTGTCTCTTAAAGGGGCATGAGCTGTCAAAATGTTGATATTTTGACGTTGATACAGAATGTTTAAATTATCAGCTATTTTTCCTAAGACGTATAATTCAAATACCTTTTAGTGCACCTAGTCTCGGGAATGTACGTTAAAGTATTGTTTTTAGCTAACTTTTGCTTAGAATGAATGAATGGTCGTCCCGGTTATTTAAATTTTGTTTACTTTTCGAACACGTTTTCGGTTCGTACAGGCCACATACTGTATGGATTTTCCTCATTCCAACGCCAATTATTGAGTTTTTCGATGGCCTGTGAAACCTCTTACTGTCGGGACGATCAGAAATTATGAAAAAAGTGTGAATTTCGGCAGCTCATGCCCCTTTAATGGACTGAGAATGTGTCTGTTTATTTGTCTCTTATTGGGAATGTGTCTGTTTATTTGTCTCTTAATGGATTGGAAATGGTTATTTTGTTCCATTTCTTATTGCTTTACAGCTACATATACATGTATCTGTTTGTCTGAACTCATTTGTCTGGATGATGTTGATATTCTAATGGTATAATCTATGTAATTGTAGGCTGACCCCACAGTTACACCAGCTGAGAACTTTAATGCTGAGACAGACGCAGAAGTGCTGAGAAAGGCCATGAAAGGATTGGGTGAGTATAAGAGTCAAATATCAGTCCAAGGCCATGAAAGGATTGGCTGAGTATAACTGTCAAATATCAGTCCAAGGCCATGAAAGGATTGGCTGAGTATAACAGTCAAATATCAGTCCAAGGCCATGCAAAGATTAGGTGAGTATAACAGTCAAATATCAGTCCAAGGCCATGAAAGGATTGGGTGAGTATAACAGTCAAATATCAGTCCAAGGCCATGAAAGGATTGGGTGAGTATAACAGTCAAATATCAGTCCAAGGCCATGAAAGGAGTATAACAGTCAAATATCAGTCCAAGGCCATGAAAGGATTAGGTGAGTATAACAGTCAAATGTCAGTCCAAGGTTATGAAAGGATTGGGTGAGTATAACAGTCAAATATCAGTCCAAGGCCATGAAAGGATTGGGTGAGTATAACAGTCAAATATCAGTCCAAGGCCATGAAAGGACTGGGTGAGTATAACAGTCAAATATCAGTCCAAGGCCATGAAAGGATTGGGTGAGTATAACAGTCAAATATCCCCCCAAGGCCATGAAAGGATTGGGTGAGTATAACAGTCAAATATCAGTCCAAGGCCATGAAAGGATTGGGTGAGTATAACAGTCAAATATCAGTCCAAGGCCATGAAAGGATTGGCTGAGTATAACAGTCAAATATCAGTCCAAGGCCATGAAAGGATTGGCTGAGTATAACAGTCAAATATCAGTCCAAGGCCATGAAAGGATTGGCTGAGTATAACAGTCAAATATCAGTCCAAGGCCATGACAAGATTGGGTGAGTATAACAGTCAAATATCAGTCCAAGGCCATGAAAGGATTGGCTGAGTATAACAGTCAAATATCAGTCCAAGGCCATGAAAGGATTGGGTGAGTATAACAGTCAAATATCAGTCCAAGGCCATGAAAGGATTGGGTGAGTATAACAGTCAAATATCAGTCCAAGACCATGAAAGGATTGGCTGAGTATAACAGTCAAATATCAGTCCAAGGCCATGAAAGGATTGGGCCAAGGCCATGAAAGGATTGGGTGAGTATAACAGTCAAATATCAGTCCAAGGCCATGAAAAGATTGGGTGAGTATAACAGTCAATATCAGTCCAAAGCCATGAAAGGATTGGCTGAGTATAACAGTCAAATATCCCCCCAAGGCCATGAAAGGATTGGGTGAGTATAACAGTCAAATATCAGTCCAAGGACATGAAAAGATTAGGTGAGTATAACAGTCAAATATCAGTCCAAGGACATGAAAGGATTGGGTGAGTATAACAGTCAAATATCAGTCCAAGGCCATGAAAAGATTGGGTGAGTATAACAGTCAATATCAGTCCAAAGCCATGAAAGGATTGGCTGAGTATAACAGTCAAATATCCCCCCAAGGCCATGAAAGGATTGGGTGAGTATAACAGTCAAATATCAGTCCAAGGACATGAAAAGATTAGGTGAGTATAACAGTCAAATATCAGTCCAAGGCCATGAAAGGATTGGGTGAGTATAACAGTCAAATATCAGTCCAAGGTCATGAAAAGATTGGGTGAGTATAACAGTCAAATATCAGTCCAAGGACATGAAAAGATTAGGTGAGTATAACAGTCAAATATCAGTCCAAGGACATGAAAAGATTAGGTGAGTATAACAGTCAAATATCAGTCCAAGGCCATGAAAGGATTGGGCCAAGGCCATGAAAGGATTGGGTGAGTATAACAGTCAAATATCAGTCCAAGGCCATGAAAGGATTGGGTGAGTATAACAGTCCAATATCAGTCAAAGGTCATGAAAGGATTGGCTGAGTATAATAGTCAAATATCAGTCCAAGGCCATGAAAGGATTGGCTGAGTATAACGGTCAAATATCAGTCCAAGGCCATGAAAGGATTGGGTGAGTATAACAGTCAAATATCAGTCCAAGGCCATGAAAGGATTGGGTGAGTATAACAGTCAAATATCAGTCCAAGGCCATGAAAGGATTGGGTGAGTATAACGGTCAAATATCAGTCCAAGGCCATGAAAAGATTGGGTGAGTATAACAGTCAAATATCAATCCAAGGACATGAAAAGATTGGGTGAGTATAACAGTCAATATCAGTCCAAGGCCATGAAAGGATTGGGTGAGTATAACAGTCAAATATCAGTCCAAGGCCATGAAAGGATTGGGCCAAGGCCATGAAAGGATTGGGTGAGTATAACAGTCAAATATCAGTCCAAGGCCATGAAAGGATTGGGTGAGTATAACAGTCCAATATCAGTCAAAGGTCATGAAAGGATTGGCTGAGTATAATAGTCAAATATCAGTCCAAGGCCATGAAAGGATTGGGTGAGTATAACAGTCAATATCAGTCCAAAGCCATGAAAGGATTGGCTGAGTATAACAGTCAAATATCCCCCCAAGGCCATGAAAGGATTGGCTGAGTATAACGGTCAAATATCAGTCCAAGGCCATGAAAGGATTGGGTGAGTATAACAGTCAAATATCAGTCCAAGGCCATGAAAGGATTGGGTGAGTATAACAGTCAAATATCAGTCCAAGGCCATGAAAGGATTGGGTGAGTATAACGGTCAAATATCAGTCCAAGGCCATGAAAAGATTGGGTGAGTATAACAGTCAAATATCAATCCAAGGACATGAAAAGATTGGGTGAGTATAACAGTCAATATCAGTCCAAGGCCATGAAAGGATTGGGTGAGTATAACAGTCAAATATCAGTCCAAGGCCATGAAAGGATTGGGCCAAGGCCATGAAAGGATTGGGTGAGTATAACAGTCAAATATCAGTCCAAGGCCATGAAAGGATTGGGTGAGTATAACAGTCCAATATCAGTCAAAGGTCATGAAAGGATTGGCTGAGTATAATAGTCAAATATCAGTCCAAGGCCATGAAAGGATTGGCTGAGTATAACGGTCAAATATCAGTCCAAGGCCATGAAAGGATTGGGTGAGTATAACAGTCAAATATCAGTCCAAGGCCATGAAAGGATTGGGTGAGTATAACAGTCAAATATCAGTCCAAGGCCATGAAAGGATTGGGTGAGTATAACGGTCAAATATCAGTCCAAGGCCATGAAAGGATTGGGTGAGTATAACGGTCAAATATCAGTCCAAGGACATGAAAGGATTGGGTGAGTATAACAGTCAAATATCAGTCCAAGGCCATGAAAGGATTGGCTGAGTATAACAGTCAAATATCAGTCCAAGGCCATGAAAGGATTGGGTGAGTATAACAGTCAAATATCAGTCCAAGGCCATGAAAGGATTGGGTGAGTATAACAGTCAAATATCAGTCCAAGGCCATGAAAGGATTGGGTGAGTATAACAGTCAAATATCAGTCCAAGGCCATGAAAGGATTGGGTGAGTATAACAGTCAAATATCAGTCCAAGGCCATGAAAGGATTGGGTGAGTATAACAGTCAAATATCAGTCCAAGGCCATGAAAGGATTGGGTGAGTATAACAGTCAAATATCAGTCCAAGGTTATGAAAGGATTGGCTGAGTATAACAGTCAAATATCAGTCCAAGGCCATGCAAAGATTGGGTGAGTATAACAGTCAAATATCAGTCCAAGGCCATGAAAAGATTGGGTGAGTATAACAGTCAAATATCAGCCCAAGGCCATGAAAGGATTGGGTGAGTATAACAGTCAAATATCAGTCCAAGGCCATGAAAGGATTGGGTGAGTATAACAGTCAAATGTCAGTCCAAGGCCATGCAAAGATTGGGTGAGTATAACAGTCAAATGTCAGTCCAAGGCCATGCAAAGATTGGGTGAGTATAACAGTCAAATATCAGCCCAAGGCCATGAAAGGATTGGGTGAGTATAACAGTCAAATATCAGTCCAAGACCATGAAAGGATTGGGTGAGTATAACAGTCAAATATCAGTCCAAGGCCATGAAAGGATTGGGTGAGTATAACAGTCAAATATCAGCCCAAGGCCATGAAAGGATTGGGGGAGTATAACAGTCAAATATCCCCCAAGGCCATGAAAGGATTGGGTGAGTATAACAGTCAAATATCAGCCCAAGGCCATGAAAGGATTGGGGGAGTATAACAGTCAAATATCCCCCAAGGCCATGAAAGGATTGGGTGAGTATAACAGTCAAATATCCCCCCAAGGCCATGAAAGGATTGGGTGAGTATAACAGTCAAATATCACCCCAAGGCCATGAAAGGATTGGGTGAGTATAAAAGTCAAATATCAGCCCAAGGCCATGAAAGGATTGGGTGAGTATAACAGTCAAATATCAGTTCATTGAAGCTGGTTTGATCATTCAAGTCTTTATTCATTCACAAAGTTTGAAAATCGAGGATTTTAAACATTTTCTAAAAGTAAGATATATATTCTGTTGTCCTCATATAGAGGTTTTATATGTATAAATGTTTCTCTGCATATAGGTACTGACGAAGAGGCCATCATTAAAGTATTGGCTTATCGTTCCAATAGCCAGAGAAGCGAGATTGCTCAAACTTTTAAAACTATGTTTGGAAAGGTGAGAAAAATTAATTTTGTAGTACTTTTGGAGTACATCCATTGCCCATTTTGTTGGTGAATAGTGTGACACCATCCATTGCCCATTTTGTTGAAGAATAGTGTGACACCATCCATTGCTCATTTTGTTGGTAAATAGTGTGACACCATCCATTGCCCGTTTTGTTGGTAAATAGTGTGACACCATCCATTGCCCATTTTGTTGGTAAATAGTGTGACACCATCCATTGCCCATTTTGTTGGTGAATAGTGTGACACCATCCATTGCCCATTTTGTTGGTGAATAGTGTGACACCATCCATTGCCCATTTTGTTGAAGAATAGTGTGACACCATCCATTGCCCATTTTGTTGGTGAATAGTGTGACACCATCCATTGCCCGTTTTGTTGGTAAATAGTGTGACACCATCCATTGCCCATTTTGTTGGTAAATAGTGTGACACCATCCATTACCCATTTTGTATTTGAGAGTGGAGGGATGAATAGTGGGACCTTTATCATTTTGTAGTTGTGGGTGGAGGGTAAAATCATTGAACATGAATGGGTGAGTTGAGGGTAAAATCATTGAACATGAATGGGTGAGTTGAGGGTAGAATCATTGAATATGAATGGGTGAGTTGAGGGTAAAATCATTGAACATGAATGGGTGAGTTGAGGGTAGAATCATTGAATATGAATGGGTGAGTTGAGGGTAAAATCATTGAACATGAATGGGTGAGTGGAGGGTAAAATCATCGAACATGAATGGGTGAGTTGAGGGTAGAATCATTGAACATGAATGGGTGAGTTGAGGGTAACACCATTGAACATGAATGGGTGAGTTGAGGGTAGAATCATTGAACATGAATGGGTGAGTGGAGGGTAAAATCATCGAACATGAATGGGTGAGTTGAGGGTAAAATCATTGAACATGAATGGGTGAGTGGAGGGTAAAATCATCGAACATGAATGGGTGAGTTGAGGGTAGAATCATTGAACATGAATGGGTGAGTGAAGGGTAACACCATTGAACATGAATGGGTGAGTAGAGGTAACACCATTGAACATGAATGAGTGAGTTGAGGGTAACATCATTGAACATGAATGGGTGAGTTGAGGGTAACACCATTGAACATGAATGGGTGAGTTGAGGGTAACACCATTGAACATGAATGGGTGAGTTGAGTTGAGGGTAACATCATTGAACATGAATGGGTGAGTTGAGTTGAGGGTAACATCATTGAACATGAATGGGTGAGTTGAGTTGAGGGTAACATCATTGAACATGAATGGGTGAGTTGAGGGTAACATCATTGAACATGAATGGGTGAGTAGAGGGTAACACCATTGAACATGAATGGGTGAGTAGAGGGTAACACCATTGAACATGAATGAGTGAGTTGAGGGTAACACCATTGAACATGAATGGGTGAGTAGAGGGTAACACCATTGAACATGAATGAGTGAGTTGAGGGTAACACCATTGAACATGAATGGGTGAGTAGAGGGTAGAATCATTGAACATGAATGGGTGAGTAGAGGGTAACACCATTGAACATGAATGGGTGAGTAGAGGGTAAAATCATTGAACATGAATGAGTGAGTGGAGGGTAACACCATTGAACATGAATGGGTGAGTGGAGGGTAACACCATTGAACATGAATGGGTGAGTGGAGGGTAAAATCATTGAACATGAATGAGTGAGTGGAGGGTAACACCATTGAACATGAATGGGTGAGTAGAGGGTAGAATCATTGAACATGAATGAGTGAGTGGAGGGTAACACCATTGAACATGAATGGGTGAGTAGAGGGTAAAATCATTGAACATGAATGAGTGAGTGGAGGGTAACACCATTGAACATGAATGGGTGAGTAGAGGGTAAAATCATTGAACATGAATGAGTGAGTGGAGGGTAACACCATTGAACATGAATGGGTGGGTGAAGGGTAACACCATTGAACATGAATGGGTGAGTGGAGGGTAACACCATTGAACATGAATGAGTGAGTGGAGGGTAAAATCATGGAACATGAATGGGTGAGTGGAGGGTAAAATCATTGAACATGAATGGGTGAGTAGAGGGTAAAATCATTGAACATGAATGGGTGAGTGGAGGATAAAATCATTGAACATGAATGAGTGAGTGGAGGGTAACACCATTGAACATGAATGAGTGAGTGGAGGGTAAAATCATTGAACATGAATGGGTGAGTGGAGGGTAAAATCATTGAACATGAATGAGTGAGTGGAGGGTAACACCATTGAACATGAATGAGTGAGTGGAGGGTAAAATCATGGAACATGAATGGGTGAGTGGAGGGTAAAATCATTGAACATGAATGAGTGAGTGGAGGGTAACACCATTGAACATGAATGAGTGAGTGGAGAGTAAAATCATTGAACATGAATGGGTGAGTAGAGGGTAAAATCATCGAACATGAATGGGTGAGTTGAGGGTAAAATCATTGAACATGAATGGGTGAGTAGAGGGTAGAATCATTGAACATGAATGAGTGAGTGGAGGGTAACACCATTGAACATGAATGGGTGAGTAGAGGGTAACACCATTGAACATGAATGGGTGAGTGGAGGGTAAAATCATCGAACATGAATGGGTGAGTTGAGGGTAAAATCATTGAACATGAATGGGTGAGTAGAGGGTAACACCATTGAACATGAATGGGTGAGTTGAGGGTAACACCATTGAACATGAATGGGTGAGTAGAGGGTAAAATCATTGAACATGAAGGGGTGAGTGGAGGGTAAAATCATTGAACATGAATGGGTGAGTAGAGGGTAAAATCATTGAACATGAATGGGGGAGTGGAGGGTAAAATCATTGAACATGAATGGGTGAGTTGAGGGTAAAATCATCGAACATGAATGGGTGAGTTGAGGGTAAAATCATTGAACATGAATGGGTGAGTTGAGGGTAAAATCATTGAACATGAATGGGTGAGTTGAGGGTAACACCATTGAACATGAATGGGTGAGTTGAGGGTAAAATCATTGAACATGAATGGGTGAGTTGAGGGTAACACCATTGAACATGAATGGGTGAGTAGAGGGTAAAATCATTGAACATGAATGAGTGAGTGGAGGGTAACACCATTGAACATGAATGGGTGAGTGGAGGGTAACACCATTGAACATGAATGGGTGAGTGGAGGGTAAAATCATTGAACATGAATGAGTGAGTGGAGGGTAACACCATTGAACATGAATGAGTGAGTGGAGGGTAACACCATTGAACATGAATGGGTGAGTAGAGGGTAGAATCATTGAACATGAATGAGTGAGTGGAGGGTAACACCATTGAACATGAATGGGTGAGTAGAGGGTAAAATCATTGAACATGAATGAGTGAGTGGAGGGTAACACCATTGAACATGAATGGGTGAGTAGAGGGTAAAATCATTGAACATGAATGAGTGAGTGGAGGGTAACACCATTGAACATGAATGGGTGGGTGAAGGGTAACACCATTGAACATGAATGGGTGAGTGGAGGGTAACACCATTGAACATGAATGAGTGAGTGGAGGGTAAAATCATGGAACATGAATGGGTGAGTGGAGGGTAAAATCATTGAACATGAATGGGTGAGTAGAGGGTAAAATCATTGAACATGAATGGGTGAGTGGAGGATAAAATCATTGAACATGAATGAGTGAGTGGAGGGTAACACCATTGAACATGAATGAGTGAGTGGAGGGTAAAATCATTGAACACGAATGGGTGAGTGGAGGGTAAAATCATTGAACACGAATGAGTGAGTGGAGGGTAACACCATTGAACATGAATGAGTGAGTGGAGGGTAAAATCATGGAACATGAATGGGTGAGTGGAGGGTAAAATCATTGAACATGAATGAGTGAGTGGAGGGTAACACCATTGAACATGAATGAGTGAGTGGAGAGTAAAATCATTGAACATGAATGGGTGAGTAGAGGGTAAAATCATCGAACATGAATGGGTGAGTTGAGGGTAAAATCATTGAACATGAATGGGTGAGTAGAGGGTAGAATCATTGAACATGAATGAGTGAGTGGAGGGTAACACCATTGAACATGAATGGGTGAGTAGAGGGTAACACCATTGAACATGAATGGGTGAGTGGAGGGTAAAATCATCGAACATGAATGGGTGAGTTGAGGGTAAAATCATTGAACATGAATGGGTGAGTAGAGGGTAACACCATTGAACATGAATGGGTGAGTTGAGGGTAACACCATTGAACATGAATGGGTGAGTAGAGGGTAAAATCATTGAACATGAATGGGTGAGTGGAGGGTAAAATCATTGAACATGAATGGGGGAGTGGAGGGTAAAATCATTGAACATGAATGGGTGAGTTGAGGGTAAAATCATCGAACATGAATGGGTGAGTTGAGGGTAAAATCATTGAACATGAATGGGTGAGTTGAGGGTAACACCAATGAACATGAATGGGTGAGTTGAGGGTAAAATCATTGAACATGAATGGGTGAGTTGAGGGTAACACCATTGAACATGAATGGGTGAGTAGAGGGTAAAATCATTGAACATTAATGGGTGACTTGAGTTGAGGGTAACATCATTGAACATGAATGGGTGACTTGAGTTGAGGGTAAAATCATTGAACATGAATGGGTGACTTGAGTTGAGGGTAAAATCATTTAACATGAATGGGTAACTTGAGTTGAGGGTAACATCATTGAACATGAACGGATAACGTGACCAGAGGGTAGACATTGTCTGAGACAAACAGGGGAAGGTTCAGGCGCCACTGAATCTTCAATTATTGGTAGTTATTTTGCTTTTTTCTTTATACAATAAAACCTGAATACATCAACACTTTGATATTTCGGAACCGAGGGGATGCCTTGGTCCGCTTATCTTTTGTATTTAAAGCGCATGTTAAATAACCCTGATACACTGACACCTGTCCACTCTGGAGATCGACACCTGTCCACTCTGGAGACCGACACCTGTCCACTCTGGAGACCGACACCTGTCCACTCTGGAGACCGACCGTCTTAACAAAGCCCACGTGTATCTAAACAATGTTAGTTTGACCTGGCTCTACCAACACGGCATGTATTGACTGGAATGTTGAAGGTTATGTTTATCCAATGAGCAAATTGAGTCCAGAAGTTTTCAACCCGATTACAATCTACTAGTAGATGTTTTATATTTTCTTTTTTTTCTTTACAATAATCACAGAGATCCTCATTTGCTAGACCGATTTTGTGAATGTATGATCTGGTGGGGATTGTTCTATGTACTTACTTTGTATTCATAAACTGTTCTCTTGATCACCTTGTAACGAAACAGTGAATTGATATTTCTGTTGTCATTGTAGGATTTGATCAAAGAACTGAAGAGTGAATTAAGTGGTGGATTGTGTAAACTGGCTACAGGTCTCTGTTTATCTGCCCCCGACTTTGATGCAACCATGGTGAAAAAAGCTATACGTGTAAGTTTTCATGTTGTTTTTCATAAATGTATGTTTCTGATAATTTTTTATTTTAATTTATTGACTGATTGCCATAGTTGTTAGTTCGAAATCACCATTCACAAATAGAGATCTACATAACACACATTAACCTTTTATACCTTCTCTCTCTCTCTCTATCCAGTGGTACTCCAAGCTACAGCTACAATTATTTTATACCTTCTCTCTTTTTATCCAGTACCAGCCCCGATAGCTCAGTTGGTAGAGCATCCGCTTCAGGGCTGGGAGATCCAGGTTCAAGCCTGGGTCGAGTCAGACCAAAGACTTTAACAGTGGGAGCTGCTGCTTGACGCTCAGCAATAGGAGTTAGAGCAGCGACTGGTTGGCCCGGTGTCAGTATAATGTGACTGGGGGAGGGGGCTTGCTGGGTGTCTTCGGCAAGTCGTCTCGGTGAGGCAGCACCAAATAAAACAGCAGTGGAAATCTGCCCTGCCACAAGGAGACAACGTCTTCATATGACTGAAATACTGTTAAGCAGGACGTAAAACCCAAATCACTCACTCACTTTTTATCCAGTGGTACCCTATCCTTACCCCTACAGTTACCTTCTCTCTCTCTATCCAGTGGTACCCTATCCTTACCCCTACAGTTACCTTCTCTCTCTCTATCCAGTGGTACCCTATCCTTACCCCTACAGTTACCTTGTCTCTCTCTATCCAGTGGTACCCTATTCTTACCCCTACAGTTACCTTCTCTCTCTCTATCCAGTGGTACCCTATTCTTACCCCTACAGTTACCTTCTCTCTCTCTATCCAGTGGTACCCTATCCTTACCCCTACAGTTACCTTCTCTCTCTCTCTATCCAGTGGTACCCTATCCTTACCCCTACAGTTACATGTACCTTGTCTCTCTCTATCCAGTGGTACCCTATCCTTACCCCTACAGTTACCTTCTCTCTCTCTATCCAGTAGTACCCTATCCTTACACCTACAGTTACCTTCTCTCTCTATCCAGTGGTACCCTATCCTTACCCCTACAGTTACCTTCTCTCTCTCTCTATCCAGTGGTACCCTATTCTTACACCTACAGTTACCTTGTCTCTCTCTATCCAGTGGTACCCTATCCGTACCCCTACAGTTACATGTACCTTCTCTCTCTCTCTATCCAGTGGTACCCTATCCTTACCCCTACAGTTACATGTACCTTCTCTCTCTCTCTATCCAGTGGTACCCTATCCTTACCCCTACAGTTACATGTACCTTGTCTCTCTCTATCCAGTGGTACCCTATCCTTACCCCTACAGTTACCTTCTCTCTCTCTATCCAGTAGTACCCTATCCTTACCCTACAGTTACCTTCTCTCTCTCTCTATCCAGTGGTACCCTATCCTTACCCTACAGTTACCTTCTCTCTCTATCCAGTGGTACCCTATTCTTACACCTACAGTTACCTTGTCTCTCTCTATCCAGTGGTACCCTATCCTTACCCCTACAGTTACCTTGTCTCTCTCTATCCAGTGGTACCCTATCCTTACCCCTACAGTTACCTCGTCTCTCTCTATCCAGTGGTACCCTATCCTTACCCCTACAGTTACCTTCTCTCTCTCTATCCAGTGGTACCCTATCCTTACCCCTACAGTTACCTTGTCTCTCTCTAGCCAGTGGTACCCTATCCTTACCCCTACAGTTACCTTCTCTCTCTCTATCCAGTGGTACCCTATCCTTACCCCTACAGTTACCTTCTCTCTCTCTATCCAGTGGTACCCTATCCTTACCCCTACAGTTACCTTCTCTCTCTCTCTATCCAGTGGTACCCTATCCTTACCCCTACAGTTACATGTACCTTGTCTCTCTCTATCCAGTGGTACCCTATCCTTACCCCTACAGTTACCTTCTCTCTCTCTATCCAGTAGTACCCTATCCTTACACCTACAGTTACCTTCTCTCTCTCTCTATCCAGTGGTACCCTATCCTTACCCCTACAGTTACCTTCTCTCTCTCTCTATCCAGTGGTACCCTATTCTTACACCTACAGTTACCTTGTCTCTCTCTATCCAGTGGTACCCTATTCTTACACCTACAGTTACCTTGTCTCTCTCTATCCAGTGGTACCCTATCCTTACCCCTACAGTTACATGTACCTTCTCTCTCTCTCTATCCAGTGGTACCCTATCCTTACCCCTACAGTTACATGTACCTTCTCTCTCTCTCTATCCAGTGGTACCCTATCCTTACCCCTACAGTTACATGTACCTTGTCTCTCTCTATCCAGTGGTACCCTATCCTTACCCCTACAGTTACCTTCTCTCTCTCTATCCAGTAGTACCCTATCCTTACCCTACAGTTACCTTCTCTCTCTCTCTATCCAGTGGTACCCTATCCTTACCCTACAGTTACCTTCTCTCTCTATCCAGTGGTACCCTATTCTTAAACCTACAGTTACCTTGTCTCTCTCTATCCAGTGGTACCCTATCCTTACCCCTACAGTTACCTTGTCTCTCTCTATCCAGTGGTACCCTATCCTTACCCCTACAGTTACCTTGTCTCTCTCTATCCAGTGGTACCCTATCCTTACCCCTACAGTTACCTTCTCTCTCTCTATCCAGTGGTACCCTATCCTTACCCCTACAGTTACCTTGTCTCTCTCTATCCAGTGGTACCCTATCCTTACCCCTACAGTTACCTTGTCTCTCTCTATCCAGTGGTACCCTATCCTTACCCCTACAGTTACCTTCTCTCTCTCTATCCAGTGGTACCCTATCCTTACCCCTACAGTTACCTTGTCTCTCTCTATCCAGTGGTACCCTATCCTTACCCCTACAGTTACCTTGTCTCTCTCTATCCAGTGGTACCCTATCCTTACCCCTACAGTTACCTTCTCTCTCTCTATCCAGTGGTACCCTATCCTTACCCCTACAGTTACCTTGTCTCTCTCTATCCAGTGGTACCCTATCCTTACCCCTACAGTTACCTTGTCTCTCTCTATCCAGTGGTACCCTATCCTTACCCCTACAGTTACCTTCTCTCTCTCTCTATCCAGTGGTACCCTATCCTTACCCCTACAGTTACCTTCTCTCTCTCTATCCAGTGGTGCCCTATCCTTACCCCTTCAGTTACCTTCTGTCTCTATCCAGTGGTACCCTATCCTTACCCCTACAGTTACCTTGTCTCTCTCTATCCAGTGGTACCCTATCCTTACCCCTACAGTTACCTTCTCTCTCTCTATCCAGTGGTACCCTATCCTTACCCCTACAGTTACCTTCTCTCTCTATCCAGTGGTACCCTATCCTTACCCCTACAGTTACCTTCTCTCTCTATCCAGTGGTACCATATCCTTACCCCTATGGTTACCTTCTCTCTCTCTATCCAGTGGTACCCTATCCTTACCCCTACAGTTACCTTCTCTCTCTATCTATCCAGTGGTACCCTATCCTTACACCTACAGTTACCTTCTCTCTCTCTATCCAGTGGTACCCTATCCTTACCCTACAGTTACCTTCTCTCTCTCTCTTTTCAGTGGTACCCTATCCTTACGCCTACAGTTACCTTGTCTCTCTCTATCCAGTGGTACCCTATCCTTACCCCTACAGTTACCTTCTCTCTCTCTCTATCCAGTGGTACCCTATCCTTACCCCTACAGTTACCTTCTCTCTCTCTCTATCCATTGGTACCCTATCCTTACCCCTACAGTTACCTTCTCTCTATCCAGTGGTACCCTATCCTTACCCCTACAGTTACCTTCTCTCTCTCTGTATCCAGTGGTACCCTATCCTTACCCCTACAGTTACCTTCTCTCTCTCTATCCAGTGGTACCCTATCCTTACACCTACAGTTACCTTCTCTCTCTCTATCCAGTGGTACCCTATCCTTACCCCTACAGTTACCTTCTCTCTCTCTCTATCCAGTGGTACCCTATCCTTACCCCTACAGTTACCTTGTCTCTCTCTATCCAGTGGTACCCTATCCTTACCCCTGCAGTTACCTTGTCTCTCTCTATCCAGTGGTACCCTATTCTTACACCTACAGTTACCTTGTCTCTCTCTATCCAGTGGTACCCTATCCTTACCCCTACAGTTACCTTGTCTCTCTCTATCCAGTGGTACCCTATCCTTACCCCTACAGTTACCTTGTCTCTCTCTATCCAGTGGTACCCTATCCTTACCCCTACAGTTACCTTGTCTCTCTCTATCCAGTGGTACCCTATCCTTACCCCTACAGTTACCTTCTCTCTCTCTATCCAGTGGTACCCTATCCTTACCCCTACAGTTACCTTCTTTCTCTCTATCCAGTGGTACCCTATCCTTACCCCTACAGTTACCTTCTCTCTCTCTAGCCAGTGGTACCCTATCCTTACCCCTACAGTTACCTTCTCTCTCTATCCAGTGGTACCCTATCCTAACCCCTACAGTTACCTTCTCTCTCTATCCAGTGGTACCCTATCCTTACCCCTATGGTTACCTTCTCTCTCTCTATCCAGTGGTACCCTATCCTTACCCCTACAGTTACCTTCTCTCTCTCTATCCAGTGGTACCCTATCCTTACCCCTACAGTTACCTTGTCTCTCTCTATCCAGTGGTACCCTATCCTTACCCCTACAGTTACCTTGTCTCTCTCTATCCAGTGGTACCCTATCCTTACCCCTACAGTTACCTTCTCTCTCTCTCTATCCAGTGGTACCCTATCCTTACCCCTACAGTTACCTTCTCTCTCTCTCTATCCAGTGGTACCCTATCCTTACCCCTACAGTTACCTTCTCACTCTCTCTATCCAGTGGTACCCTATCCTTACCCCTACAGTTACCTTCTCTCTCTATCTATCCAGTGGTACCCTATCCTTATCCCTACAGTTACCTTGTCTCTCTCTATCCAGTGGTACCCTATCCTTACCCCTACAGTTACATGTACCTTCTCTCTCTCTCTATCCAGTGGTACCCTATCCTTACCCCTACAGTTACCTTCTCTCTCTCTCTATCCAGTGGTACCCTATCCTTACCCCTACAGTTACCTTCTCACTCTCTCTATCCAGTGGTACCCTATCCTTACCCCTACAGTTACCTTCTCTCTCTATCTATCCAGTGGTACCCTATCCTTATCCCTACAGTTACCTTGTCTCTCTCTATCCAGTGGTACCCTATCCTTACCCCTACAGTTACATGTACCTTCTCTCTCTCTCTATCCAGTGGTACCCTATCCTTACCCCTACAGTTACCTTCTCTCTCTCTCTATCCAGTGGTACCCTATCCTTACCCCTACAGTTACCTTCTCACTCTCTCTATCCAGTGGTACCCTATCCTTACCCCTACAGTTACCTTCTCTCTCTATCTATCCAGTGGTACCCTATCCTTACCCCTACAGTTACCTTCTCTCTCTCTCTATCCAGTGGTACCCTATTCTTACCCCTACAGTTACCTTCTCTCTCTCTCTATCCAGTGGTACCCTATCCTTACCCCTACAGTTACCTTCTCTCTCTCTATCCAGTGGTACCCTATCCTTACCCCTACAGTTACCTTCTCTCTCTCTCTATCCAGTGGTACCCTATCCTTACCCCTACAGTTACCTTCTCTCTCTCTCTATCCAGTGGTACCCTATCCTTACCCCTACAGTTACCTTCTCTCTCTCTCTATCCAGTGGTACCCTATCCTTACCCCTACAGTTACCTTCTCTCTCTCTCTATCCAGTGGTACCCTATCCTTACCCCTACAGTTACCTTCTCTCTCTCTCTATCCAGTGGTACCCTATCCTTACCCCTACAGTTACCTTCTCTCTCTCTCTCCAGTTTTTTTTATTTTTTTATTTTAGTTTATTTTTTCTATACTTGTTGATTTTTTTTTTTTTGCACCTGATTCTGATTGATCAAGTTTTGCTGCTATCTACATAAGTTCTTTCCTTAATAGTTGATAATTAATATTACAAAATACTGTCTGTTTTTCAGTTCTTTTATCCTTCTGTTTCTAATTCAGATATCTCCATTGTTATTTACATGTCTGAAGCAGAGCTACTTTTGATCGTTTGCTGAAATATCTCTATATATTATTGTTGTTTAGTTTTTCATTTTGTGTATGTCTGTTTGTTCTGCTGATTTATATTTTGATAATGACATTGTACAATTGTCTTTACTGGGCTGGGGAAGACATGTGTGTATTGTGTGGTCAGAAAACCTTCTAGTTTAAGTAACAAGTCTTGAGACGATACAATGACTTTCCTTATTTTTGCTAATTGCAGGGTTGGGGTATAAATGATTTTCTTTATTTTTGCTAATTACAGGGTTTGGGTACAGATGAAAAGATTTTGGTGGAGATGATATGTACAAGGGATAATGAGCAGATAAAAGCTATGAAAGAAGCCTTTAAAACATGTAAATACATTTCAATCTATCAATCATTCGAAACATGTAAATACATTTCAATCTATCAATCATTCAAAACATCTAAATACATTTCAATCTATCAATCATTCAAAACATCTAAATACATTTCAATCTATCAATCATTCAAAACATGTAAATACATTTCAATCTATCAATCATTCAAAACATCTAAATACATTTCAATCTATCAATCATTCAAAACATGTAAATACATTTCAATTCATCAATCATTTAAAACATGTAAATACATTTCAATCCATCAGTCATTTAAAACATGTAAATACATTTCAATTCATCAATCATTTAAAACATGTAAATACATTTCAATCTATCAATCATTTAAAACATGTAAATACATTTCAATTCATCAATCATTTAAAGTGGCATGAGCTGCCAAAATTCACACTTTTTTCATAATTTCTGATTGTGACAACAGTACTTTGAAGGCGGTCGAAAAACTAAATGAATGGCGTTAGAATGATGAAAATCCATGCAGTATGTGGCCTGTACGAACCGAAAACGTGTTCGAAAAGTAAACAAAATTTAAATATCCGAGAGACCATTCATTCATTCTAAGCCAAAGTTAGTTCAAAACAATACTTTATCGTTCATTCTCGAGACTAGAATCACTAAAAAACTGCTGAATTATACGACTTGAGAAAAATAGCCAATAATTACAACATTCTGTTTTAACTTCAAAATATCAACATTTTGGCAGCTCATGCCACTTTAAAACATGTAAATACATTTCAATCCATGAATCATTTAAAACATGTAAATACATTTCAATCTATCAATCATTTAAAACATGTAAATACATTTCAATCTATCAATCATTTGAAACATGTTAATACATTTCAATCCATCAATCATTTAAAACATGTAAATACATTTCAATCCATCAATCATTTAAAATATGTAAATACATTTCAATCCATCAATCATTTAAAACATGTAAATACATTTCAATCTATCAATCATTTAAAACATGTAAATACATTTGAATCGATCAATCATTTAAAACATGTAAATACATTTCATTAGTCATTTCAAGGACAGTTATATTGGCATTTTTACCTGTAGTAGACCTTTGAACTAATCAATCAAGCTTGATTGGCACACTGACTTATTATGAAAGCTTTGACAACAAAGTACACATTAGATGTGAAGAAATATTCATTTTGTTTAGTCACATTTCATACAGCACATGTTCTTTTAGTCACATTTCATACAGCACATGTTCTTTTAGTCACATTTCATACAGCACATGTTCTTTTAGTCACATTTTATACAGCACATGTTCTTTTAGTCACATTTCATACAGCACATGTTCTTTTAGTCACATTTCATACAGCACATGTTCTTTTAGTCACATTTTATACAGCACATGTTCTTTTAGTCACATTTCATACAGCACATGTTCTTTTAGTCACATTTCATACAGCACATGTTCTTTTAGTCACATTTCATACAGCACATGTTCTTTATCAAGTTGATTATAAGGAAGTACATGTATGGTCTTACAATATATCCTTATACAGATTCACCAGGCACATGATTGATTGATTGATTTGATTGATTAATGTTTTATACCACACTCAAAATTATTTCCCTTAAGCCAGGAGCCATGATTAGGCTGATTCTGATTGGTCGACTAGCTATTCATGTAGTGTGCAGGGTTGAGAGTATGGACAATCTTACACAAACTGGAGCCAATATGAATGTGTATCAATTAGACAGATTCTATGATTACACAAATTTCTATGTTTATAAATGGATGATTTGGTGAATTCTTGGAATACCATCCATGAATTGTTTTAACGAAATAATTCTTTACATTAGTTTTGCTTTTCTTTGTATTTTCTTTATTTTTGGGATTAAACTTTCTTGAAAAATGGAAGTAATTCTTCTGCCGGTGTTGGGTGACTCCCAAACAGGGAATCAAACCCACATTTAAGAGTATGGCATCTATTGCCACCACTAAATGCTGACTGTCTTATCCATTTTCATGAAAGTTTAATCCCAAAAATAAAAAAGATACTGTCTTAATTGCTTTCTAACAGAAACTAACTAGTTAAACTTAAGTTTTGCTTCATGTAGTATGACTTGTTACAGTGTATGGTAAAGATATGACTTGTTACAGTGTATGGTAAAGATATGACTTGTTACAGTGTATGGTAAAGATATGACTTGTTACAGTGTATGGTAAAGATATGACTTGTTACAGTGTATGGTAAAGATATGACTTGTTACAGTGTATGGTAAAGATATGACTTGTTACAGTGTATGGTAAAGATATGACTTGTTACAGTGTATGGTAAAGATATGACTTGTTACAGTGTATGGTAAAGATATGACTTGTTACAGTGTATGGTAAAGATATGACTTGTTACAGTGTATGGTAAAGATATGACTTGTTACAGTGTATGGTATGACTTGTTACAGTGTATGGTAAAGATATGACTTGTTACAGTGTATGGTAAAGATATGACTTGTTACAGTGTATGGTAAAGATATGACTTGTTACAGTGTATGGTAAAGATATGACTTGTTACAGTGTATGGTAAAGACATGACTTGTTACAGTGTATGGTAAAGATATGACTTGTTACAGTGTATGGTAAAGATATGACTTGTTACAGTGTATGGTAAAGATATGACTTGTTACAGTGTATGGTAAAGACATGACTTGTTACAGTGTATGGTAAAGATATGACTTGTTACAGTGTATGGTATGACTTGTTACAGTGTATGGTATGACTTGTTACAGTGTATGGTAAAGATATGACTTGTTACAGTGTATGGTAAAGATATGACTTGTTACAGTGTATGGTAAAGATATGGAAACAGAAGTGGGAGAGGACACATCTGGCAATTTCAAACGTTTGCTGATTGGCCTTCTACAAGCTAACCGAAATGAAAGTCCAGAATTTGACAGGAATAAAGCTAAACAAGATGCTCAATCCCTTTTGGAGGCTGGTGAGAAGAAATGGGGGACGGATGAATCTCGTTTTAATGCCATACTCCTCTCCAGAAGCTATGCCCAGTTACGAGCAACATTTCAGGAATATGCGAAAATTTGTAACAATGATATAGAAGACAGTATCAAATCTGAGTTATCAGGCGACTTGAGGGATGGGATGTTAGCTGTGGGTAAGTTGTATTATACACTGATGTGCTAAGTCTGAGTTATCTGGGTACTTGAGGGATGGGATGTTAGCTGTGGGTAAGTTGTATTATACACTGATGTGCTAAGCCTGAGTTACCTGGGTACTTGAGGGATGGGATGTTAGCTGTGGGTAAGTTGTATTATACACTGATGTGCTAAGTCTGGGTTATCTGGAGACTTGAGGGATGGGATGTTAGCTGTGGGTAAGTTGTATTATACACTGATGTACTAAGTCTGGGTTATCTGGGTACTTGAGGGATGGGATGTTAGCTGTGGGTAAGTTGTATTATACACTGATGTGCTAAGTCTGAGTTATCTGGTGACTTGAGGGATGGGATGTTAGCTGTGGGTAAGTTGTATTATACACTGATGTGCTAAGTTTGAGTTATCTGGTGACTTGAGGGATGGGATGTTAGCTGTGGGTAAGTTGTATTATACACTGATGTGCTAAGTCTGAGTTATCTGGGTACTTGAGGGATGGGATGTTAGCTGTGGGTAAGTTGTATTATACACTGATGTGCTAAGTCTGAGTTATCTGGAGACTTGAGGGATGGGATGTTAGCTGTGGGTAAGTTGTATTATACACTGATGTGCTAAGTCTGAGTTATCTGGTGACTTGAGGGATGGAATGTTAGCTGTGGGTAAGTTGTATTATACACTGATGTGCTAAGTCTGAGTTATCTGGAGACTTGAGGGATGGGATGTTAGCTGTGGGTAAGTTGTATTATACACTGATGTGCTAAGTCTGAGTTATCTGGGTACTTGAGGGATGGGATGTTAGCTGTGGGTAAGTTGTATTATACACTGATGTGCTAAGTCTGAGTTATCTGGAGACTTGAGGGATGGGATGTTAGCTGTGGGTAAGTTGTATTATACACTGATGTGCTAAGTCTGAGTTATCTGGAGACTTGAGGGATGGGATGTTAGCTGTGGGTAAGTTGTATTATACACTGATGTGCTAAGTCTGAGTTATCTGGTGACTTGAGGGATGGGATGTTAGCTGTGGGTAAGTTGTATTATACACTGATGAGCTAAGTCTGAGTTATCTGGTGACTTGAGGGATAGGATGTTAGCTGTGGGTAAGTTGTATTATACACTGATGTGCTAAGTCTGAGTTATCTGGTGACTTGAGGGATAGGATGTTAGCTGTGGGTAAGTTGTATTATACACTGATGTGCTAAGTCTGAGTTATCTGGGTACTTGAGGGATGGGATGTTAGCTGTGGGTAAGTTGTATTATACACTGATGTGCTAAGCCTGAGTTATCTGGTGACTTGAGGGATGGGATGTTAGCTGTGGGTAAGTTGTATTATACACTGATGTGCCAAGTCTGAGTTATCTGGGTACTTGAGGGATGGGATGTTAGCTGTGGGTAAGTTGTATTATACACTGATGTGCTAAGCCTGAGTTATCTGGTGACTTGAGGGATGGGATGTTAGCTGTGGGTAAGTTGTATTATACACTGATGTACTAAGTCTGGGTTATCTGGGTACTTGAGGGATGGGATATTAGCTGTGGGTAAGTTGTATTATACACTGATGTGCTAAGTCTGAGTTATCTGGTGACTTGAGGGATGGGATTTTAGCTGTGGGTAAGTTGTATTATACACTGATGTGCTAAGTCTGAGTTATCTGGTGACTTGAGGGATGGGATGTTAGCTGTGGGTAAGTTGTATTATACACTGATGTGCTAAGTCTGAGTTATCTGGGTACTTGAGGGATGGGATGTTAGCTGTGGGTAAGTTGTATTATACACTGATGTGCTAAGTCTGAGTTATCTGGTGACTTGAGGGATGGGATGTTAGCTGTGGGTAAGTTGTATTATACACTGATGTGCTAAGTCTGAGTTATCTGGAGACTTGAGGGATGGGATGTTAGCTGTGGGTAAGTTGTATTATACACTGATGTGCTAAGTCTGAGTTATCTGGAGACTTGAGGGATGGGATGTTAGCTGTGGGTAAGTTGTATTATACACTGATGTGCTAAGTCTGAGTTATCTGGAGACTTGAGGGATGGGATGTTAGCTGTGGGTAAGTTGTATTATACACTGATGTGCTAAGTCTGAGTTATCTGGAGACTTGAGGGATGGGATGTTAGCTGTGGGTAAGTTGTATTATACACTGATGTGCTAAGTCTGAGTTATCTGGTGACTTGAGGGATGGGATGTTAGCTGTGGGTAAGTTGTATTATACACTGATGTGCTAAGTCTGAGTTATCTGGTGACTTGAGGGATGGGATGTTAGCTGTGGGTAAGTTGTATTATACACTGATGTGCTAAGTCTGAGTTATCTGGTGACTTGAGGGATAGGATGTTAGCTGTGGGTAAGTTGTATTATACACTGATGTGCTAAGTCTGAGTTATCTGGTGACTTGAGGGATAGGATGTTAGCTGTGGGTAAGTTGTATTATACACTGATGTGCTAAGTCTGAGTTATCTGGGTACTTGAGGGATGGGATGTTAGCTGTGGGTAAGTTGTATTATACACTGATGTGCTAAGCCTGAGTTATCTGGTGACTTGAGGGATGGGATGTTAGCTGTGGGTAAGTTGTATTATACACTGATGTGCTAAGTCTGAGTTATCTGGGTACTTGAGGGATGGGATGTTAGCTGTGGGTAAGTTGTATTATACACTGATGTGCTAAGCCTGAGTTATCTGGTGACTTGAGGGATGGGATGTTAGCTGTGGGTAAGTTGTATTATACACTGATGTACTAAGTCTGGGTTATCTGGTGACTTGAGGGATAGGATGTTAGCTGTGGGTAAGTTGTATTATACACTGATGTGCTAAGTCTGAGTTATCTGGGTACTTGAGGGATGGGATGTTAGCTGTGGGTAAGTTGTATTATACACTGATGTGCTAAGCCTGAGTTATCTGGTGACTTGAGGGATGGGATGTTAGCTGTGGGTAAGTTGTATTATACACTGATGTGCTAAGTCTGAGTTATCTGGGTACTTGAGGGATGGGATGTTAGCTGTGGGTAAGTTGTATTATACACTGATGTGCTAAGTTTGAGTTATCTGGGTACTTGAGGGACGGGATGTTAGCTGTGGGTAAGTTGTATTATACACTGATGTGCTAAGTCTGAGTTATCTGGGTACTTGAGGGATGGGATGTTAGCTGTGGGTAAGTTGTATTATACACTGATGTGCTAAGCCTGAGTTATCTGGTGACTTGAGGGATGGGATGTTAGCTGTGGGTAAGTTGTATTATACACTGATGTACTAAGTCTGGGTTATCTGGGTACTTGAGGGATGGGATATTAGCTGTGGGTAAGTTGTATTATACACTGATGTGCTAAGTCTGAGTTATCTGGTGACTTGAGGGATGGGATTTTAGCTGTGGGTAAGTTGTATTATACACTGATGTGCTAAGTCTGAGTTATCTGGTGACTTGAGGGATGGGATGTTAGCTGTGGGTAAGTTGTATTATACACTGATGTGCTAAGTCTGAGTTATCTGGGTACTTGAGGGATGGGATGTTAGCTGTGGGTAAGTTGTATTATACACTGATGTGCTAAGTCTGAGTTATCTGGAGACTTGAGGGATGGGATGTTAGCTGTGGGTAAGTTGTATTATACACTGATGTGCTAAGTCTGATTTATCTGGAGACTTGAGGGATGGGATGTTAGCTGTGGGTAAGTTGTATTATACACTGATGTGCTAAGTCTGAGTTATCTGGAGACTTGAGGGATGGGATGTTAGCTGTGGGTAAGTTGTATTATACACTGATGTGCTAAGTCTGAGTTATCTGGAGACTTGAGGGATGGGATGTTAGCTGTGGGTAAGTTGTATTATACACTGATGTGCTAAGTCTGAGTTATCTGGTGACTTGAGGGATGGGATGTTAGCTGTGGGTAAGTTGTATTATACACTGATGTGCTAAGTCTGAGTTATCTGGTGACTTGAGGGATGGGATGTTAGCTGTGGGTAAGTTGTATTATACACTGATGTGCTAAGTCTGAGTTATCTGGTGACTTGAGGGATAGGATGTTAGCTGTGGGTAAGTTGTATTATACACTGATGTGCTAAGTCTGAGTTATCTGGTGACTTGAGGGATAGGATGTTAGCTGTGGGTAAGTTGTATTATACACTGATGTGCTAAGTCTGAGTTATCTGGGTACTTGAGGGATGGGATGTTAGCTGTGGGTAAGTTGTATTATACACTGATGTGCTAAGCCTGAGTTATCTGGTGACTTGAGGGATGGGATGTTAGCTGTGGGTAAGTTGTATTATACACTGATGTGCTAAGTCTGAGTTATCTGGGTACTTGAGGGATGGGATGTTAGCTGTGGGTAAGTTGTATTATACACTGATGTGCTAAGCCTGAGTTATCTGGTGACTTGAGGGATGGGATGTTAGCTGTGGGTAAGTTGTATTATACACTGATGTACTAAGTCTGGGTTATCTGGGTACTTGAGGGATGGGATATTAGCTGTGGGTAAGTTGTATTATACACTGATGTGCTAAGTCTGAGTTATCTGGTGACTTGAGGGATGGGATGTTAGCTGTGGGTAAGTTGTATTATACACTGATGTGCTAAGTCTGAGTTATCTGGTGACTTGAGGGATGGGATGTTAGCTGTGGGTAAGTTGTATTATACACTGATGTGCTAAGTCTGAGTTATCTGGGTACTTGAGGGTTGGGATGTTAGCTGTGGGTAAGTTGTATTATACACTGATGTGCTAAGTCTGAGTTATCTGGAGACTTGAGGGATGGGATGTTAGCTGTGGGTAAGTTGTATTATACACTGATGTGCTAAGTCTGAGTTATCTGGGTACTTGAGGGTTGGGATGTTAGCTGTGGGTAAGTTGTATTATACACTGATGTGCTAAGTCTGAGTTATCTGGTGACTTGAGGGATGGGATGTTAGCTGTGGGTAAGTTGTATTATACACTGATGTGCTAAGTCTGAGTTATCTGGTGACTTGAGGGATGGGATGTTAGCTGTGGGTAAGTTGTATTATACACTGATGTGCTAAGTCTGAGTTATCTGGTGACTTGAGGGATGGGATGTTAGCTGTGGGTAAGTTGTATTATACACTGATGTGCTAAGTCTGAGTTAGCTGGGTACTTGAGGGATGGGATGCAGGGGCGGATCCAGCTCATTTTTTCAGGGGGGGTCAGCGCCAAAAAGGGCACTTCTTGAGAGTAAAAAGGGCGAGCAACAGACAAAACAACATTTAAGTGATAGGTTTTTTATTCCTAAAATTGGGAGCCAGTAAAGTGTCTGTACTGCCATGCTACCGAAAAGATACTGTTTACAAATAGTAGGATTTTGCAGTTATCGTGACTATGCCAAGCGACAGACCGGTCGAATATTTTGTCTGAATTTTCTGAAGAAAAAAAAACAGCAAGGGAAAGACGATACTTTAAACGTTTTCGTTATTGTCGGAAGACAAAAAAATCTTATCTTACTTGAATACAAGTATATGAATATATGACAGAGGACTCGCTGACAACTGCACTTGTCCAGGGATGGGTCTGACATTGCTGTTAGGGCGGATCCAGCCTTTTACGAAAGCGGGGGACCCAGGCCCTTCGATTACAGAAACATAACAACTTTAAAAGAGGCATTAGGTGAGGGTTCAGGGCGCAGGGAAATCTAGATTGCCTGAGAAGCGTTCTGAGGGTGTTCTGCAATTAAAAATGCAAAAAAAATCCGGATTTTGCTCTCCTTAATTCTCAAAAAACAACAGTAAATTCATTATGTTCCAAAGTTATAGATGAAGCCTTGTAACGTTTTTGAAGCATGGGGGAGGGGATGTCTATCCCAACGCATCAGGCGAGGGCCCAGGGACCGCTTATGCCCCGGAAACTAAGGGGTTCTAGATTGCCTGAGAAACATTCTTTGGCTGTTCTGCAAGTTAATAATTTCTGGATTTTGCTTTCCCTAATGCTTAAAAATAACAAAATAAGACAAGCAGGAGAAGCGCCCGCGGTTTGTTTATATTGATTTTGGCATCTATATGGGAAAACTATACATACTTGTACTATACATAAAAGGGTCCGTGGATAGTTTTCTTTATTGAAAGTGGGAAGGTGGCAGACTACCGAAACCCAGTAGGCGTATAGGCTATACAGGCGTGGGTCCACGGACCACCTAGGCTCTTAAAATCATCAAGCAAAACCCTGTCCATGACTTAAGATATACTTTCTTGAAAGTAACAGTTGCAGTACTGAAGACACTTTCTCAGAGAAATCTTGTATATAAATCATCGACGATCCGCCATATTTGATGAAGCTCTAAGACTTCATGGCCGAAGATATGTCTAAACAAAAAACGGTGTAGCCTATATAATTTTGTTCTCTATTCTTGAGTACCATATTCCTGTCAGATAAGGCCATCATTTCACTGTTTATAATCGAATATAGGTTTATTAGGCATGAAACTCGTTTTTGGGACGAGATGATCACTGAATTTTGTGTAATTCTTTACATTCCAAATTCAGCTTGTTCCGTGCAGAACTGGCATATAGCCTATTAAAATAATTTTACTTTCTACGAAAATGTAAAAATGAATCATGTGTAAAAATGTCTCCCTGGTAAAGACGTCTATTGTGTTTTTGTATAAACAAAGAGGCAACTTCTTCAACCTGAATTTCTGTTTCATATGGTGCCTCGGTTATCTTCGCTCGCTACCAGTCGACTTTGACACGCCTCGGACAGTCTGCGCTTTTTATTCGGTAAATCACCGTATTTTTGGGCTGAATACAAATGGCGTCGAAAGCATATATCAAAATACTTCACTACAGACGAAAATCATCTAGAAAGATATTTATATATATATGTTATTTAGCCCGGTAAAGCACATGTTGTGTAAGCAAAGAAGAGAGGCAGTTTCGGTAGGCCTACATATCAGGAATCCTCCAATGCTTCATTTATAAAACTGATGGAGCGTGAAAGTTAAGAGCATTTCGGTCCCTTACATTATCACGGGGGCACTTTTGTTTGGCCCTCCATAGGGTATGGAAGTTGTACGTTTCACGGCTACCTTTTTGATCGCCACATTCAAAATGACCTGCAATCTATCAGAGGGTATTTCACACACGTAAATCCCCGAAGTTATCAGACTGGGGGCTTATACTTAATTACAATAGCCAAGGTTCAGGCGAAACTTTTTATTTCTTTTTTAAAAGGGCACTGATAATCGAAAAAGGGCACTCCTAAAAATTTCAGGGGGGGTCCGGAACACCCCGTCCCCCCCTCTGGATCCGCCACTGGGATGTTAGCTGTGGGTAAGTTGTATTATACACTGATGTGCTAAGTCTGAGTTATCTGGAGACTTGAGGGATGGGATGTTAGCTGTGGGTAAGTTGTATTATACACTGATGTGCTAAGTCTGAGTTATCTGGTGACTTGAGGGATGGGATGTTAGCTGTGGGTAAGTTGTATTATACACTGATGTGCTAAGTCTGAGTTATCTGGGTACTTGAGGGATGGGATGTTAGCTGTGGGTAAGTTGTATTATACACTGATGTGCTAAGTCTGGGTTATCTGGCGACTTGAGGGATGGGATGTTAGCTGTGGGTAAGTTGTATTATACACTGATGTGCTAAGTCTGAGTTACCTGGGTACTTGAGGGATGGGATGTTAGCTGTGGGTAAGTTGTATTATACACTGATGTGCTAAGTCTGAGTTATCTGGAGACTTGAGGGATAGGATGTTAGCTGTGGGTAAGTTGTATTATACACTGATGTGCTAAGTCTGAGTTATCTGGTGACTTGAGGGATGGGATGTTAGCTGTGGGTAAGTTGTATTATACACTGATGTGCTAAGTCTGAGTTACCTGGGTACTTGAGGGTTGGGATGTTAGCTGTGGGTAAGTTGTATTATACACTGATGTGCTAAGTCTGAGTTATCTGGTGACTTGAGGGATGGGATGTTAGCTGTGGGTAAGTTGTATTATACACTGATGTGCTAAGTCTGAGTTATCTGGGTACTTGAGGGATGGGATGTTAGCTGTGGGTAAGTTGTATTATACACTGATGTGCTAAGTCTGAGTTATCTGGGTACTTGAGGGACGGGATGTTAGCTGTGGGTAAGTTGTATTATACACTGATGTGCTAAGTCTGAGTTACCTCGGTACTTGAGGGATGGGATGTTAGCTGTGGGTAAGTTGTATTATACACTGATGTGCTAAGTCTGAGTTAGCTGGGTACTTGAGGGATGGGATGTTAGCTGTGGGTAAGTTGTATTATACACTGATGTGCTAAGTCTGAGTTATCTGGTGACTTGAGGGATAGGATGTTAGCTGTGGGTAAGTTGTATTATACACTGATGTGCTAAGTCTGAGTTATCTGGGTACTTGAGGGATGGGATGTTAGCTGTGGGTAAGTTGTATTATACACTGATGTGCTAAGTCTGAGTTATCTGGTGACTTGAGGGATAGGATGTTAGCTGTGGGTAAGTTGTATTATACACTGATGTGCTAAGTCTGAGTTATCTGGTGACTTGAGGGATGGGATGTTAGCTGTGGGTAAGTTGTATTATACACTGATGTGCTAAGTCTGAGTTATCTGGTGACTTGAGGGATGGGATGTTAGCTGTGGGTAAGTTGTATTATACACTGATGTGCTAAGTCTGAGTTATCTGGTGACTTGAGGGATGGGATGTTAGCTGTGGGTAAGTTGTATTATACACTGATGTGCTAAGTCTGAGTTAGCTGGGTACTTGAGGGATGGGATGCAGGGGCGGATCCAGCTCATTTTTTCAGGGGGGGTCAGCGCCAAAAAGGGCACTTCTTGAGAGTAAAAAGGGCGAGCAACAGACAAAACAACATTTAAGTGATAGGTTTTTTATTCCTAAAATTGGGAGCCAGTAAAGTGTCTGTACTGCCATGCTACCGAAAAGATACTGTTTACAAATAGTAGGATTTTGCAGTTATCGTGACTATGCCAAGCGACAGACCGGTCGAATATTTTGTCTGAATTTTCTGAAGAAAAAAAAACAGCAAGGGAAAGACGATACTTTAAACGTTTTCGTTATTGTCGGAAGACAAAAAAATCTTATCTTACTTGAATACAAGTATATGAATATATGACAGAGGACTCGCTGACAACTGCACTTGTCCAGGGATGGGTCTGACATTGCTGTTAGGGCGGATCCAGCCTTTTACGAAAGCGGGGGACCCAGGCCCTTCGATTACAGAAACATAACAACTTTAAAAGAGGCATTAGGTGAGGGTTCAGGGCGCAGGGAAATCTAGATTGCCTGAGAAGCGTTCTGAGGGTGTTCTGCAATTAAAAATGCAAAAAAAATCCGGATTTTGCTCTCCTTAATTCTCAAAAAACAACAGTAAATTCATTATGTTCCAAAGTTATAGATGAAGCCTTGTAACGTTTTTGAAGCATGGGGGAGGGGATGTCTATCCCAACGCATCAGGCGAGGGCCCAGGGACCGCTTATGCCCCGGAAACTAAGGGGTTCTAGATTGCCTGAGAAACATTCTTTGGCTGTTCTGCAAGTTAATAATTTCTGGATTTTGCTTTCCCTAATGCTTAAAAATAACAAAATAAGACAAGCAGGAGAAGCGCCCACGGTTTGTTTATATTGATTTTGGCATCTATATGGGAAAACTATACATACTTGTACTATACATAAAAGGGTCCGTGGATAGTTTTCTTTATTGAAAGTGGGAAGGTGGCAGACTACCGAAACCCAGTAGGCGTATAGGCTATACAGGCGTGGGTCCACGGACCACCTAGGCTCTTAAAATCATCAAGCAAAACCCTGTCCATGACTTAAGATATACTTTCTTGAAAGTAACAGTTGCAGTACTGAAGACACTTTCTCAGAGAAATCTTGTATATAAATCATCGACGATCCGCCATATTTGATGAAGCTCTAAGACTTCATGGCCGAAGATATGTCTAAACAAAAAACGGTGTAGCCTATATAATTTTGTTCTCTATTCTTGAGTACCATATTCCTGTCAGATAAGGCCATCATTTCACTGTTTATAATCGAATATAGGTTTATTAGGCATGAAACTCGTTTTTGGGACGAGATGATCACTGAATTTTGTGTAATTCTTTACATTCCAAATTCAGCTTGTTCCGTGCAGAACTGGCATATAGCCTATTAAAATAATTTTACTTTCTACGAAAATGTAAAAATGAATCATGTGTAAAAATGTCTCCCTGGTAAAGACGTCTATTGTGTTTTTGTATAAACAAAGAGGCAACTTCTTCAACCTGAATTTCTGTTTCATATGGTGCCTCGGTTATCTTCGCTCGCTACCAGTCGACTTTGACACGCCTCGGACAGTCTGCGCTTTTTATTCGGTAAATCACCGTATTTTTGGGCTGAATACAAATGGCGTCGAAAGCATATATCAAAATACTTCACTACAGACGGAAATCATCTAGAAAGATATTTATATATATATGTTATTTAGCCCGGTAAAGCACATGTTGTGTAAGCAAAGAAGAGAGGCAGTTTCGGTAGGCCTACATATCAGGAATCCTCCAATGCTTCATTTATAAAACTGATGGAGCGTGAAAGTTAAGAGCATTTCGGTCCCTTACATTATCACGGGGGCACTTTTGTTTGGCCCTCCATAGGGTATGGAAGTTGTACGTTTCACGGCTACCTTTTTGATCGCCACATTCAAAATGACCTGCAATCTATCAGAGGGTATTTCACACACGTAAATCCCCGAAGTTATCAGACTGGGGGCTTATACTTAATTACAATAGCCAAGGTTCAGGCGAAACTTTTTATTTCTTTTTTAAAAGGGCACTGATAATCGAAAAAGGGCACTCCTAAAAATTTCAGGGGGGGTCCGGAACACCCCGTCCCCCCCTCTGGATCCGCCACTGGGATGTTAGCTGTGGGTAAGTTGTATTATACACTGATGTGCTAAGTCTGAGTTATCTGGAGACTTGAGGGATGGGATGTTAGCTGTGGGTAAGTTGTATTATACACTGATGTGCTAAGTCTGAGTTATCTGGTGACTTGAGGGATGGGATGTTAGCTGTGGGTAAGTTGTATTATACACTGATGTGCTAAGTCTGAGTTATCTGGGTACTTGAGGGATGGGATGTTAGCTGTGGGTAAGTTGTATTATACACTGATGTGCTAAGTCTGGGTTATCTGGCGACTTGAGGGATGGGATGTTAGCTGTGGGTAAGTTGTATTATACACTGATGTGCTAAGTCTGAGTTACCTGGGTACTTGAGGGATGGGATGTTAGCTGTGGGTAAGTTGTATTATACACTGATGTGCTAAGTCTGAGTTATCTGGAGACTTGAGGGATAGGATGTTAGCTGTGGGTAAGTTGTATTATACACTGATGTGCTAAGTCTGAGTTATCTGGTGACTTGAGGGATGGGATGTTAGCTGTGGGTAAGTTGTATTATACACTGATGTGCTAAGTCTGAGTTACCTGGGTACTTGAGGGTTGGGATGTTAGCTGTGGGTAAGTTGTATTATACACTGATGTGCTAAGTCTGAGTTATCTGGTGACTTGAGGGATGGGATGTTAGCTGTGGGTAAGTTGTATTATACACTGATGTGCTAAGTCTGAGTTATCTGGGTACTTGAGGGATGGGATGTTAGCTGTGGGTAAGTTGTATTATACACTGATGTGCTAAGTCTGAGTTATCTGGGTACTTGAGGGACGGGATGTTAGCTGTGGGTAAGTTGTATTATACACTGATGTGCTAAGTCTGAGTTACCTCGGTACTTGAGGGATGGGATGTTAGCTGTGGGTAAGTTGTATTATACACTGATGTGCTAAGTCTGAGTTAGCTGGGTACTTGAGGGATGGGATGTTAGCTGTGGGTAAGTTGTATTATACACTGATGTGCTAAGTCTGAGTTATCTGGTGACTTGAGGGATAGGATGTTAGCTGTGGGTAAGTTGTATTATACACTGATGTGCTAAGTCTGAGTTATCTGGGTACTTGAGGGATGGGATGTTAGCTGTGGGTAAGTTGTATTATACACTGATGTGCTAAGTCTGAGTTATCTGGTGACTTGAGGGATAGGATGTTAGCTGTGGGTAAGTTGTATTATACACTGATGTGCTAAGTCTGAGTTATCTGGTGACTTGAGGGATAGGATGTTAGCTGTGGGTAAGTTGTATTATACACTGATGTGCTAAGTCTGAGTTATCTGGGTACTTGAGGGATGGGATGTTAGCTGTGGGTAAGTTGTATTATACACTGATGTGCTAAGCCTGAGTTATCTGGTGACTTGAGGGATGGGATGTTAGCTGTGGGTAAGTTGTATTATACACTGATGTGCTAAGTCTGAGTTATCTGGGTACTTGAGGGATGGGATGTTAGCTGTGGGTAAGTTGTATTATACACTGATGTGCTAAGCCTGAGTTATCTGGTGACTTGAGGGATGGGATGTTAGCTGTGGGTAAGTTGTATTATACACTGATGTACTAAGTCTGGGTTATCTGGGTACTTGAGGGATGGGATATTAGCTGTGGGTAAGTTGTATTATACACTGATGTGCTAAGTCTGAGTTATCTGGTGACTTGAGGGATGGGATGTTAGCTGTGGGTAAGTTGTATTATACACTGATGTGCTAAGTCTGAGTTATCTGGTGACTTGAGGGATGGGATGTTAGCTGTGGGTAAGTTGTATTATACACTGATGTGCTAAGTCTGAGTTATCTGGGTACTTGAGGGTTGGGATGTTAGCTGTGGGTAAGTTGTATTATACACTGATGTGCTAAGTCTGAGTTATCTGGAGACTTGAGGGATGGGATGTTAGCTGTGGGTAAGTTGTATTATACACTGATGTGCTAAGTCTGAGTTATCTGGGTACTTGAGGGTTGGGATGTTAGCTGTGGGTAAGTTGTATTATACACTGATGTGCTAAGTCTGAGTTATCTGGTGACTTGAGGGATGGGATGTTAGCTGTGGGTAAGTTGTATTATACACTGATGTGCTAAGTCTGAGTTATCTGGTGACTTGAGGGATGGGATGTTAGCTGTGGGTAAGTTGTATTATACACTGATGTGCTAAGTCTGAGTTATCTGGTGACTTGAGGGATGGGATGTTAGCTGTGGGTAAGTTGTATTATACACTGATGTGCTAAGTCTGAGTTAGCTGGGTACTTGAGGGATGGGATGCAGGGGCGGATCCAGCTCATTTTTTCAGGGGGGGTCAGCGCCAAAAAGGGCACTTCTTGAGAGTAAAAAGGGCGAGCAACAGACAAAACAACATTTAAGTGATAGGTTTTTTATTCCTAAAATTGGGAGCCAGTAAAGTGTCTGTACTGCCATGCTACCGAAAAGATACTGTTTACAAATAGTAGGATTTTGCAGTTATCGTGACTATGCCAAGCGACAGACCGGTCGAATATTTTGTCTGAATTTTCTGAAGAAAAAAAAACAGCAAGGGAAAGACGATACTTTAAACGTTTTCGTTATTGTCGGAAGACAAAAAAATCTTATCTTACTTGAATACAAGTATATGAATATATGACAGAGGACTCGCTGACAACTGCACTTGTCCAGGGATGGGTCTGACATTGCTGTTAGGGCGGATCCAGCCTTTTACGAAAGCGGGGGACCCAGGCCCTTCGATTACAGAAACATAACAACTTTAAAAGAGGCATTAGGTGAGGGTTCAGGGCGCAGGGAAATCTAGATTGCCTGAGAAGCGTTCTGAGGGTGTTCTGCAATTAAAAATGCAAAAAAAATCCGGATTTTGCTCTCCTTAATTCTCAAAAAACAACAGTAAATTCATTATGTTCCAAAGTTATAGATGAAGCCTTGTAACGTTTTTGAAGCATGGGGGAGGGGATGTCTATCCCAACGCATCAGGCGAGGGCCCAGGGACCGCTTATGCCCCGGAAACTAAGGGGTTCTAGATTGCCTGAGAAACATTCTTTGGCTGTTCTGCAAGTTAATAATTTCTGGATTTTGCTTTCCCTAATGCTTAAAAATAACAAAATAAGACAAGCAGGAGAAGCGCCCGCGGTTTGTTTATATTGATTTTGGCATCTATATGGGAAAACTATACATACTTGTACTATACATAAAAGGGTCCGTGGATAGTTTTCTTTATTGAAAGTGGGAAGGTGGCAGACTACCGAAACCCAGTAGGCGTATAGGCTATACAGGCGTGGGTCCACGGACCACCTAGGCTCTTAAAATCATCAAGCAAAACCCTGTCCATGACTTAAGATATACTTTCTTGAAAGTAACAGTTGCAGTACTGAAGACACTTTCTCAGAGAAATCTTGTATATAAATCATCGACGATCCGCCATATTTGATGAAGCTCTAAGACTTCATGGCCGAAGATATGTCTAAACAAAAAACGGTGTAGCCTATATAATTTTGTTCTCTATTCTTGAGTACCATATTCCTGTCAGATAAGGCCATCATTTCACTGTTTATAATCGAATATAGGTTTATTAGGCATGAAACTCGTTTTTGGGACGAGATGATCACTGAATTTTGTGTAATTCTTTACATTCCAAATTCAGCTTGTTCCGTGCAGAACTGGCATATAGCCTATTAAAATAATTTTACTTTCTACGAAAATGTAAAAATGAATCATGTGTAAAAATGTCTCCCTGGTAAAGACGTCTATTGTGTTTTTGTATAAACAAAGAGGCAACTTCTTCAACCTGAATTTCTGTTTCATATGGTGCCTCGGTTATCTTCGCTCGCTACCAGTCGACTTTGACACGCCTCGGACAGTCTGCGCTTTTTATTCGGTAAATCACCGTATTTTTGGGCTGAATACAAATGGCGTCGAAAGCATATATCAAAATACTTCACTACAGACGGAAATCATCTAGAAAGATATTTATATATATATGTTATTTAGCCCGGTAAAGCACATGTTGTGTAAGCAAAGAAGAGAGGCAGTTTCGGTAGGCCTACATATCAGGAATCCTCCAATGCTTCATTTATAAAACTGATGGAGCGTGAAAGTTAAGAGCATTTCGGTCCCTTACATTATCACGGGGGCACTTTTGTTTGGCCCTCCATAGGGTATGGAAGTTGTACGTTTCACGGCTACCTTTTTGATCGCCACATTCAAAATGACCTGCAATCTATCAGAGGGTATTTCACACACGTAAATCCCCGAAGTTATCAGACTGGGGGCTTATACTTAATTACAATAGCCAAGGTTCAGGCGAAACTTTTTATTTCTTTTTTAAAAGGGCACTGATAATCGAAAAAGGGCACTCCTAAAAATTTCAGGGGGGGTCCGGAACACCCCGTCCCCCCCTCTGGATCCGCCACTGGGATGTTAGCTGTGGGTAAGTTGTATTATACACTGATGTGCTAAGTCTGAGTTATCTGGAGACTTGAGGGATGGGATGTTAGCTGTGGGTAAGTTGTATTATACACTGATGTGCTAAGTCTGAGTTATCTGGTGACTTGAGGGATGGGATGTTAGCTGTGGGTAAGTTGTATTATACACTGATGTGCTAAGTCTGAGTTATCTGGGTACTTGAGGGATGGGATGTTAGCTGTGGGTAAGTTGTATTATACACTGATGTGCTAAGTCTGGGTTATCTGGCGACTTGAGGGATGGGATGTTAGCTGTGGGTAAGTTGTATTATACACTGATGTACTAAGTCTGGGTTATCTGGGTACTTGAGGGATGGGATGTTAGCTGTGGGTAAGTTGTATTATACACTGATGTGCTAAGTCTGAGTTATCTGGGTACTTGAGGGATGGGATGTTAGCTGTGGGTAAGTTGTATTATACACTGATGTGCTAAGTCTGGGTTATCTGGCGACTTGAGGGATGGGATGTTAGCTGTGGGTAAGTTGTATTATACACTGATGTGCTAAGTCTGAGTTACCTGGGTACTTGAGGGATGGGATGTTAGCTGTGGGTAAGTTGTATTATACACTGATGTGCTAAGTCTGAGTTATCTGGAGACTTGAGGGATAGGATGTTAGCTGTGGGTAAGTTGTATTATACACTGATGTGCTAAGTCTGAGTTATCTGGTGACTTGAGGGATGGGATGTTAGCTGTGGGTAAGTTGTATTATACACTGATGTGCTAAGTCTGAGTTACCTGGGTACTTGAGGGTTGGGATGTTAGCTGTGGGTAAGTTGTATTATACACTGATGTGCTAAGTCTGAGTTATCTGGTGACTTGAGGGATGGGATGTTAGCTGTGGGTAAGTTGTATTATACACTGATGTGCTAAGTCTGAGTTATCTGGGTACTTGAGGGATGGGATGTTAGCTGTGGGTAAGTTGTATTATACACTGATGTGCTAAGTCTGAGTTATCTGGGTACTTGAGGGACGGGATGTTAGCTGTGGGTAAGTTGTATTATACACTGATGTGCTAAGTCTGAGTTACCTCGGTACTTGAGGGATGGGATGTTAGCTGTGGGTAAGTTGTATTATACACTGATGTGCTAAGTCTGAGTTAGCTGGGTACTTGAGGGATGGGATGTTAGCTGTGGGTAAGTTGTATTATACACTGATGTGCTAAGTCTGAGTTATCTGGGTACTTGAGGGATGGGATGTTAGCTGTGGGTAAGTTGTATTATACACTGATGTGCTAAGCCTGAGTTACCTGGGTACTTGAGGGATGGGATGTTAGCTGTGGGTAAGTTGTATTATACACTGATGTGCTAAGTCTGAGTTAGCTGGGTACTTGAGGGATGGGATGTTAGCTGTGGGTAAGTTGTATTATACACTGATGTGCTAAGCCTGAGTTATCTGGGTACTTGAGGGATGGGATGTTAGCTGTGGGTAAGTTGTATTATAGACTGATGTGCTAAGTCTGAGTTACCTGGGTACTTGAGGGATGGAATGTTAGCTGTGGGTAAGTTGTATTATACACTGATGTGCTAAGTCTGGGTTATCTGGTGACTTGAGGGATGGGATGTTAGCTGTGGGTAAGTTGTATTATACACTGATGTGCTATGTCTGGGTTATCTGGGTACTTGAGGGATGGGATGTTAGCTGTGGGTAAGTTGTATTATACACTGATGTGCTAAGCCTGAGTTATCTGGGTACTTGAGGGATGGGATGTTAGCTGTGGGTAAGTTGTATTATACACTGATGTGCTAAGTCTGAGTTATCTGGTGACTTGAGGGATGGGATGTTAGCTGTGGGTAAGTTGTATTATACACTGATGTGCTAAGCCTGAGTTATCTGGGTACTTGAGGGATGGGATGTTAGCTGTGGGTAAGTTGTATTATACACTGATGTGCTAAGCCTGAGTTATCTGGGTACTTGAGGGATGGGATATTAGCTGTGGGTAAGTTGTATTATACACTGATGTGCTAAGTCTGAGTTATCTGGTGACTTGAGGGATGGGATGTTAGCTGTGGGTAAGTTGTATTATACACTGATGTGCTAAGTCTGAGTTACCTGGGTACTTGAGGGATGGGATGTTAGCTGTGGGTAAGTTGTATTATACACTGATGTGCTAAGTCTGGGTTATCTGGGTACTTGAGGGATGGGATGTTAGCTGTGGGTAAGTTGTATTATACACTGATGTGCTAAGTCTGGGTTATCTGCTGTTTACATTTCAGTTTGGTGTGTTTATAATAAATCTGCTGTTTACATTTCAGTTTGGTGTGTTTATAATAAATCTGCTGTTTACATTTCAGTTTGGTGTGTTTATAATAAATCTGCTGTTTACATTTCAGTGAGATGTGTTTATAATAAATCTACTGTTTACATTTCAGTTTGGTGTGTTTATAATAAATCTGCTGTTTACATTTCAGTGAGATGTGTTCATGATAAATCTACTGTTTACATTTCAGTGAGGTGTGTTTATAATAAATCTGCTGTTTACATTTCAGTGAGGTGTGTTTATAATAAGTCTACTGTTTACATTTCAGTGAGATGTGTTTATAATAAGTCTACTGTTTACATTTCAGTGAGGTGTATTTATAATAAATCTGCTGTTTACATTTCAGTTTGGTGTGTTTATAATAAATCTACTGTTTACATTTCAGTGAGATGTATTCGTAATAAGTCCGCTCACTTTGCCAATGAGCTTCATGGTGCTATGAAGGGACTAGGTACAGATGATGATACAGTTTGTCGGATCTTGGTCTCCCGATGTGAAATCGATATGATTCAAATTAAGGAGGAGTTTCAACGTACTTATAAACAATCACTTGGCATGTTTATTAAGGTATTTCTTCATCCCTTATTGTATCAGCCTGAGCTTCAGTCTGTCCACTTTTATATCCAAACTATTCAATAATGATAATGTTCTAGATGTTTCTAATTTATATTTTTTCTAATGACGTTACAATCAGTACAATTTTCAATTATGTTTTTTCGTTTTTCAAGTTTAGTTATGCGATAAACAGAATCTCACACTCGCGGTCATTAGATATGAAAATTTATAAAACTCGTTGATTAAGTATTAAATATGTTGCTCGCTTTTCAAACTTACTCAACTTGTTTCATAAATTTCATATCAAATGACCACGAGTGTGAGATCCGCTATTGACAACATCAATGGTTGTCTTGGTTACTGTCAGTTTTAGTTGATAACTCCATTTGACAACATCAATGGTTGTCTTGGTTACTGTCAGTTTTTAGTTGATAACTCCATTTGACAACATCAATGGTTGTCTTGGTTACTGTCAGTGTTAGTTGATAACTTCATTTGACAACATCAATGGTTGTCTTGGTTACTGTCAGTTTTAGTTGATAACTTCATTTGACAACATCAATGGTTGTCTTGGTTACTGTCAGTGTTAGTTAATAACTCCATTTGACAACATCAATGGTTGTCTTGGTTACTGTCAGTATTAGTTGATAACTCCATTTGACAACATCAATGGTTGTCTTGGTTACTGTCAGTATTAGTTGATAACTCCAGTTGACAACATCAATGGTTGTCTTAGTTACTGTAAGTATTAGTTGATAACTCCATTTGACAACGTCAATGGTTGTCTTGGTTACTGTCAGTATTAGTTGATAACTCCATTTGACAACATCAATGGTTGTCTTAGTTACTGTCAGTTTTAGTTGATAACTCCATTTGACAACATCAATGGTTGTCTTAGTTACTGTCAGTATTTATAATAGTTGATAACTCCATTTGACAACATCAATGGTTGTCTTGGTTACTGTCAGTATTAGTTGATAACTCCATTTGACAACGTCAATGGTTGTCTTGGTTACTGTCAGTATTAGTTGATAACTCCATTTGACAACATCAATGGTTGTCTTGGTTACTGTCAGTATTAGTTGATAACTCCATTTGACAACGTCAATGGTTGTCTTGGTTACTGTCAGTATTTATAATAGTTGATAACTCCATTTGACAACATCAATGGTTGTCTTAGTTACTGTCAGTATTAGTTGATAACTCCATTTGACAACGTCAATGGTTGTCTTGGTTACTGTCAGTATTAGCTGATAACTCCATTTGACAACGTCAATGGTTGTCTTAGTTACTGTCAGTTTTAGTTGATAACTCCATTTGACAACATCAATGGTTGTCTTAGTTACTGTCAGTATTAGTTGATAACTCCATTTGACAACGTCAATGGTTGTCTTAGTTACTGTCAGTATTAGTTGATAACTCCATTTGACAACATCAATGGTTGTCTTGGTTACTGTCAGTATTAGTTGATAACTCCATTTGACAACATCAATGGTTGTCTTGGTTACTGTGAGTATTAGTTGATAACTCAATTTGACAACATCAATGGTTGTCTTGGTTACTGTCAGTATTAGTTGATAACGTCATTTGACAACATCAATGGTTGCCTTGGTTATTGTCAGTGTTAGTTGACAACATTATTGATTGCCTTGGTTGCTGTCAGTGTTAGTCGACAACACCAATAGTTGCCTTGGTTACCAGTCAACATTACTTATCTGTATGTACACGGATAGCTCCAGTTTGCCTTGTGTACTAGGCCTATATATATATATATATTTATCCCACCTCAAACTGAATACCTCTTTTTGATTGGTTCAAACCAGTCACCCTGTAGATTCCATATTACATTGATGTGCTGATCCATACAGGGTGACTACCATATACATGTATGGCTCATGACGTCATGTCTAGACACTTGCCAGTCGTGTCTGCATGTTCCATACATATTAGATAATAGCTTTCAGAGTTCCCTTTTTGTCTTGGATCTTCAGTGGGATAAATTCGTTGCAGGGTTTATTCGAGGAGGAAAACAAAAAAACATGGGCTCAGTAAACAGCGTATTCCGTTTTATACTGACCCCATATATTCCTGTATACCTCTTGAACAAACCCTGTAACTAATACTATTAATGATTTGTCCCAACATCTACAGTTCATGAGAAACCAGGACATGAGAATGATGCCAGTACCTGCATGGAAACATTAGGATAAAGTTGTAACCCATAAACTTGTGTATTTATCATATAGTGTACGTGTATGTGTTTACAGGATGATATTTCTGGAGATTACAGAACTTTGTGTTTGGCTCTGATCAGAGAAGAAGGAGTGGCCAAGAAGAAATAATTTAATTTCCGTCTTATATAATTTACATGTATTGTCAACAATTAGTTTTATCCAAAATTAAAACTGGGCGTGTGAATTCTAGAGAAGGAAGCCATACTATTTTAACAGTGTTAACTTTACTCTATGAATCTACCTTTGATTTTTTATGTAGAACTAACATTTTTAATCTTTTACAAATTATCAAGTTTATGGTTAAATTACTATGGGAATGTATTTATATTTATATGTAGATTTTTTACATATTTATTCATAGTATTATTACAACAAATAATGAGTTAATGACATACAAGTGAAAAGCTGTTACTTTAGGTTAGTACATTTTACATGTACTCTTTATGTCTTATAGTCTTACTGTTAGTACACTTTACATGTACTCTATATGTCTTTATACTGTCAGAAGTTGAAAGCTAATAAAAAATTGAACCTTAATTATTTGGTACGTGTTATATCACCATCCTATGTGTTATGTCACCACCCTATGTGTTATGTCATCACCCTATGTGTTATGTCACCACCCTATGTGTTATATCACGATACTATGTGTTATATCATCATCCCATGTGTTATATCATCATCCCATGTGTTATATCACCATCCCATGTGTTATATCACCATTCCATGTGTTATATCACCATCTCATGTGTTATATCACCATCCTGTGTGTTATACCCCCATCCTGTGTGTTATACCCCCATCATGTGTGTTATATCACCATCCTGTGTGTTACATTGTATATGACCATCCTATGTGATCACCATCCTGTGTGTTATATGACCATCCTATGTTTTATGTTACCATCCTAAGTGTTATGTCACCATCCTACGTGTTACATGTATGTCACCATCCTATGTGTTATATCACCATCCTGTGTGTTATATCACCATCATATGTGTTATGTCACCACCCTATGTGTTATGTCATCACCCTATGTGTTATGTCACCACCCTATGTGTTATATCACGATCCTACGTGTTATATCATCATCCCATGTGTTATATCACCATCCCATGTGTTATATCACCATCCCATGTGTTATATCACCATCCTATGTGTTATGTCACCACCCTATGTGTTATGTCATCACCCTATGTGTTATGTCACCACCCTATGTGTTATATCATGATCCTATGTGTTATATCATCATCCCATGTGTTATATCACCATCCCATGTGTTATATCACCATCCCATGTGTTATATCACCATCCTATGTGTTGTGTCACCACCCTATGTGTTATGTCACCACCCTATGTGTTATGTCATCACCCTATGTGTTACATGTATATCACGATCCTATGTGTTATATCATCATCCCATGTGTTATATCACCATCCCATGTGTTATATCACCACCCTATGTGTTATGTCATCACCCTATGTGTTATGTCACCACCCTATGTGTATATCACGATCCTATGTGTTATATCATCATCCCATGTGTTATATCACCATCCCATGTGTTATATCACCATCCCATGTGTTATATCACCATCCTATGTGTTATGTCACCACCCTATGTGTTATGTCATCACCCTATGTGTTATGTCACCACCCTATGTGTTATATCACGATCCTATGTGTTATATCATCGTCCCATGTGTTATATCACCATCCTGTGTTTTATATCACCATCCTGTGTTTTATATCACCACCCTATGTGTTATGTCATCACCCTATGTGTTATGTCACCACCCTATGTGTTATATCATCATCCCATGTGTTATATCACCATCCCATGTGTTATATCACCATCCCATGTGTTATATCACCATTCCATGTGTAATATCACCATCCCATGTGTTATATCACCATCCCATGTGTTATATCATCATCCTATGTGTTATATCACCATCTCATGTGTTATATCACCATCCCATGTGTAATATCACCATCCTATGTGTTATATCACCATCCTGTGTTTTATATCACCACCCTATGTGTTATGTCATCACCCTATGTGTTATATCACGATCCTATGTGTTATATCATCATCCCATGTGTTATATCATCATCCCATGTGTTATATCATCACCCTATGTGTTATATCACCATCCCATGTGTTATATCACCATTCCATGTGTAATATCAACATCCTATGTGTTATACGACCATCCTGTGTGTCATATCACCATCCTGTGTGTTATATGACCATCCTGTGTGTTATATCACCATTCAATGTGTTATATCACCATCCTGTGTGTTATATCACCATCCTGTGTGTTATATGACCATCCTGTGTGTTATATCCCCATCCTGTGTGTTATATCACCATTCTATGTGTTATATCACCATCCTGTGTGTTATATGACCATCCTGTGTGTTATATCACCATTCTATGTGTTATATCACCATCCTGTGTGTAATATCACCATCCTATGTGTTATATCACCATCCTGTGTGTTATATGACCATCCTGTGTGTTATATCCCCATCCTGTGTGTTATATCACCATTCTATGTGTTATATCACCATCATGTGTGTTATATCACCATCCTGTGTGTTATATGACCATCTTGTGTGTTATATCACCATCCTGTGTGTTATATCACCATCCTGTGTGTTATATCACCATTCTATGTGTTATATCACCATCATGTGTGTTATATCCCCATCCTGTGTGTTATATCACCACCCCATGTGTTATATCACCATCCTGTGTGTTATATCACCATCCTGTGTGTTATATCACCATCCTGTGTGTTATATCACCATCCTGTGTGTTATATCACCATCCTGTGTGTTATATTACCATTCTATGTGTTATATCACCATCCTGTGTGTTATATCACCATTCTGTGTGTTATATCACCATCCTGTGTGTTATACCCCCATCCTGTGTGTTATACCCCCATCATGTGTGTTATACCCCCATCATGTGTGTTATATCACCATCCTGTGTGTTACATTGTATATGACCATCCTATGTGATCACCATCCTGTGTGTTATATGACCATCCTATGTTTTATGTTACCATCCTAAGTGTTATGTCACCATCCTATGTATTATGTCACCATCCTATGTGTTATATCACCATTCTAAGTGTTATGTCACCATCCTGTGTGTTCACCATCCTGTGTGTTTTATGACCATCCTATGTTTTATGTTACCATCCTAAGTGTTATGTCACCATCCTATGTATTATGTCACCATCCTATGTGTTATATCACCATCCTGTGTGTTATATCACCATTCTAAGTGTTATATCACCACCCCGTGTGTTATATCACCATCATGTGTGTTATATCACCATCCTATGTGTTATATCACCACCCTGTGTGTTATATCACCATCCTGTGTGTTATATTACCATCCTGTGTGTTACATCACCATCCTGTGTGTTATATCACCATCCTGTGTGTTATATCACCATCCTGTGTGTTATATCACCATCCTGTGTGTTATATCACCATCCTGTGTGTTATATCACCATCCTGTGTGTTATATCACCATCCTGTGTGTTATATCACCATCCTGTGTGTTACATCACCACCCTGTGTGTTATATCACCATGCTGTTGTGTTACATCACCATCCTGTGTGTTATATCACCATGCTGTTGTGTTATATCACCATCCTGTGTGTTACATCACCATCCCATGTGTTATATCCCCATCCCGTGTGTTATATCACCATCCCGTGTGTTAGATCACCATCCCGTGTGTTATATCACCATCCTATGTTTTATATCACCATCCTATGTGTTATATCACCACCCTGTGTGTTATATCACCATCCTATGCGTTATGTCACCATCCTGTGTGTTATGTCACCATGCTGTTGTGTTATGTCACCATGCTGTTGTGTTACGTCACCATGCTGTTGTGTTATGTCACCATGCTGTTGTGTTACATCACCATGCTGTTGTGTTATGTCACCATGCTGTTGTGTTACATCACCATGCTGTTGTGTTATGTCACCATGCTGTTGTGTTACATCACCATGCTGTTGTGTTACATCACCATGCTGTTGTGTTATGTGTATGAACACTAAAACACACAGGCACATGGAAAACCTTAACTAAAATAACCATGGAGTGAAGTTTCTAATAGACCCTTTCGGCCAAGAACGATATTTTTGCGACATTCAAATTGTAAGGCCTTGACATCATTTCTCTGTTGCAGGCACTGTGACACGCCTATCACATTGCACCACAGACAAAATGAGCATGATTTCGACCTCAGATTGCTTCAAAAATTCAATGTAGCGTCATTTTGCCATACACAGAGGCCACTGACTGTGTGTCATTCCTTATAAAGCCAAAAGGGTCCATTGTGTTAAGACGGGGAGTATCTCATTTACACCTTTATACACAATAGGTTCTTGAAATGAACCAAACCCCATGATATTTCATTATTAGTTCACTGAGCCATATTCATGCTGGCCTTATTACACTGAAACACAGAAGCCTCAGTCAAGTTTGTTTTCTGTGTGTTATATCTACATATGTATGTCACAAAGGTCAAAATCTGCCCAGCTTTTTTGTGAATGTGATAGCTTCAGAGCAGTTATGCCAGGCCCTTTCCTTTTTGGTATATACAAGAGGTCAGAGGTTATTGAGGTCAAGTTCTATGGTGTGAACATGATAGATTAGGTCCGTCAGTTCATCCCCCCACTTTCTTGTTAAGGTGATAATATCGGAACAGTTACACTCAACCCATTCATTCTTTGATAATAGCTAGATACTACAGACCTCAGCCAAGTTTGAATTCTCGGACCTATATTTGTAGGTCATTGAGTGTGAACATGATAGGTTTTGAACCGTTACACTCGGCCCATACATGTTTGGTATACAGGTGTTTCCAAGAGAGACCTCTGGTTAGTTGTATTATATATATATATATGTGTTGTCAGACAAACACCAAGTACTTCATCTGCTGCTTTCAAAGCATGTATTTGACAACTGTAAAATCTGCACTGACACACACAATGGTGGCTAGCCGAGAAATCTGAACGTCATAAAGGGCGATTCAGATTACCAGCCACCCTAAGTGGTGGCATGATACACGACTGAGGCAATCCCCAACAGCCGTAAAGCTGCAAATAAAGCCGTGAATTTCATGTCCTAAATTTAATTTTCTCTGTGATACCATATAGAGAACATGCATGTAATACAGTTATTGTTCCTGCTTTGGACAGAAAGCTCATGTTCAACACAGATATTTCCACTGAACATCCCTGTATTAAGGTGCTTTCAAACACACCCACTATCTCCCATCAGGGCTGAGTGTATAGTCATGCAACTAAGTCACAAGAAGGTCAAGGCTGTTTATATATTGGCAGTTTGTCTGATTATAGGTCAAGGCTGTTTATATATTGGCAGTTTGTCTGATTATAGGTCAAGGCTGTTTATATATTGGCAGTTTGTCTGATTATAGGTCAAGGCTGTTTATATATTGGCAGTTTGTCTGATTATAGGTCAAGGCTGTTTATATATTGGCAGTTTGTCTGATTATAGGTCAAGGCTGTTTATATATTGGCAGTTTGTCTGATTATAGGTCAAGGCTGTTTATATATTGGCAGTTTGTCTGATTATAGGTCAAGGCTGTTTATATATTGGCAGTTTGTCTGATTATAGGTCAAGGCTGTTTATATATTGGCAGTTTGTCTGATTATAGGTCAAGGCTGTTTATATATTGGCAGTTTGTCTGATTATAAGACAACGGTTTAGTTACCTGTCCATCAATCAGTTGCCAGAGAAAAACTTGTACATTTACCTGTGAAACATTGGACGACAAACGCCATATACATTAGCCAAACTTGTTCTTATATCCTTCAAGTGGTGAACTTCAAAAGTTGAGGTAACTTGTTTATTTATCAGTGTATTTAAACATGATCAATCTGGATGTTGATCAGAAGGTTTCGTCTTTTACAGCTGTGTAATTATTATGAACTAACAATATAATAATTATACAAGAAAATGGCATTGGGTGATCACTTCTTTAATTTAAAAGTTGTAGAGGTTTAATATAAACTGATATATACATGTAGATCTTCAACAAGAAACAATTTGAAATATTGATAAACTTAAACAATTAACAGAGAGTTTCCTAAAAACTTATTAAATATATCCTCTTCAGTAAAACATCAAACTCAGTGATCAAAATAAGTTTAATCAACATTACAGAGCCAGGCTCTCAATACCAGTTTAATCATCAACATTACAGATCCAGACTCTCAATACCAGTTTAATCATCAACATTACAGAGCCAGGCTCTCAATACCAGTTTAATCATCAATGTTACAGAGCCTGGCTCTCAATACCAGTTTAATCATCAACATTACAGAGCCAGGCTCTCAATACCAGTTTAATCATCAATGTTACAGAGCCAGGCTCTCAATACCAGTTTAATCATCAACATTACAGAGCCAGGCTCTCAATACCAGTATAATCATCAACATTACCGAGCCTGGCTCTCAATACCAGTTTAATCATCAACATTACAGAGCCTGGCTCTCAATACCAGTTTATTCATCAACATTACAGAGCCAGGCTCTCAATACCACTTTAATCATCAACATTGCAGAGCCTGGCTCTCAATACCAGTTTAATCATCAACATTACCGAGCCAGGCTCTTAATACCAGTTTAATCATCAATGTTACAGAGCCAGGCTCTCAATACCAGTTTAATCATCAACATTACAGATCCAGACTCTCAATACCAGTTTAATCATCAACATTACAGAGCCAGGCTCTCAATACCAGTTTGATCATCAACATTACAGAGCCAGGCTCTCAATACCAGTTTGATCATCAACATTACAGAGCCTGGCTCTCAATACCAGTTTGATCATCAACATTACAGAGCCTGACTCTCAATACCAGTTTAATCATCAACATTACAGATCCAGACTCTCAATACCAGTTTGATCATCAACATTACAGAGCCAGGCTCTCAATACCAGTTTGATCATCAACATTACAGAGCCTGGCTCTCAATACCAGTTTAATCATCAACATTACAGAGCCTGGCTCTCAATACCAGTTTAATCATCAACATTACAGAGCCAGGCTCTCAATACCAGTTTAATCATCAACATTACAGAGTATGGCTCTCAATATCAGTTGAATCATCAATGTTACAGAGCCAGGCTCTCAATACCAGTTTAATCATCAACATTACAGAGCCTGGCTCTCAATACCAGTTTAATCATCAACATTACAGAGTCTGGCTTTCAATACCAGTTTAATCATCAACATTACAGAGCCAGGCTCTCAATACCAGTTTTATCATCAACATTACAGAGCCTGGCTCTAGCTCAATGTTACTAATAATCAACAGCTGAAACCAACTCAATATGAACATCCTTCTCGATCTTGCTATAACATGGGGTCAAATTGACATGTTAAATCGTCCCAATATATTCTGCCAGGTATTTGTCCGCAGCCTTAATAAAAAAAGTTTTAAAGAAAGGATAAAAACATGTGAACTCTTTGGTTCCAACTTTGCTGCGAGTCATTTTAATAATAGTAGCAGTTTTGCCAGGTTCAATAAGAGCATCTACTTGCAGGGTGAATTGCAGAAGAGCTTTCTTTGATTCCCCTTCAGACTCTCTCACAGCCTGGCTTACTTTCTTCTCTAGTTCTAAACCATCAGTCAAAGCAGTCTCACCCTGCAGTTTTTTCTTCATCACTCTCCGACTTGTCCATGTTCTACAGAAGGATTCACAATTTACCACCAGACAGGAGATTTGTGAATTGTTGGGGGTAAAACTAGTTTGTGGAGAGAAACTGTGGCAAGGATCACTGGATGTACTTGGGCTTTCATCCAGAGAACAGTCAATTTTACATCTTTTGATAATGTCTCTATTCTCAAGAGGCCTGGTCTGTGTGAGGCGTTTAGCTGAGCGAGATTTACATTGTTCACCTACATGTATGTCTGACTGTAGCTTCACACTCACCATAGCTTCACTACACAGTCTAGTTTCTAATTCAGAACATTTATCACTGACAACGGAACAGTTAAACTTGAAGATATCTCGAAGAACAGTGAGGATGAATTTACAGACAAGTAAAACCCATTCTACTCTGTAATCGGCTGATCTATGGAGGTACTTGACTGCACTTTCAGCTAACTGGGACATTTTTAAAATGACGTAAAATGATACATCCTGTCCTGAGTCTGATATGGCCTCATCCTTTGAAGTATCCGCCAATAAGTGTGAAAGTCCCCATAACTCTGAGCCCTGTGTCAGACATATCCTGGATGCTAACTGTAATTCCTCCACAAGTCTCAAACGTACTTTGTCATTTACATTAAAGGTAACATTGTGGTCTAACACAAAGGGGTCTTGAACAGACAAGGCACCCATCTGAAGAGAAACAAAAATTACATTTATAGAAAGGCATACTATATATAGGGTTTTTTTTTAACACTAAAACACAAGGGCACAGGGAATGTCATCTCGTCTAAAATAACCATCGAGACAGGTTTCTTATTGTGTTAAATAGGGGACATACATGTATCTACATATGTATGTACCCGGGTTATCAACAGGTATCTGATTTACTCACCCACTAATGCACCTGGATTATACCAGAGGTATCTATGACTTTATAATCACCCACTAATGTACCTGGATTATCAACAGAGGTATCTATGACTTTATAATCACCCACTAATGCACCTGGATTATACCAGAGGTATCTATGACTTTATAATCACCCACTAATGTACCTGGATTATCAACAGAGGTATCTATGACTTTATAATCACCCACTAATGTACCTGGATTATCAACAGAGGTATCTATGACTTTATAATCACCCACTAATGTACCTGGATTATCAACAGAGGTATCTATGACTTTATAATCACCCACTAATGTACCTGGATTATACCAGAGGTATCAATGACTTTATAATTACCCACTAATGTACCTGGATTATCAACAGAGGTATCTATGACTTTATAATTACCCACTAATGTACCTGGATTATCAACAGAGGTATCTATGACTTTATAATCACCCACTAATGTACCTGGATTATCAACAGAGGTATCTATGACTTTATAATCACCCACTAATGTAACTGGATTATACCAGAGGTATCTATGACTTTATAATCCCCCACTAATGTACCTGGATTATCAACAGAGGTATCTATGACTTTATAATCACCCACTAATGTACCTGGATTATACCAGAGGTATCAATGACTTTATAATTACCCACTAATGTACCTGGATTATCAACAGAGGTATCTATGACTTTATAATCCCCCACTAATGTACCTGGATTATCAACAGAGGTATCTATGACTTTATAATCCCCCACTAATGTACCTGGATTATCAACAGAGGTATCTATGACTTTATAATCACCCACTAATGTACCTGGATTATCAACAGAGGTATCTATGACTTTATAATCACCCACTAATGTACCTGGATTATCAACAGAGGTATCTATGACTTTATAATCACCCACTAATGTACCTGGATTATCAACAGAGGTATCTATGACTTTATAATCCCCCACTAATGTACCTGGATTATCAACAGAGGTATCTATGACTTTATAATCACCCACTAATGTACCTGGATTATCAACAGAGGTATCAATGACTTTATAATCACCCACTAATGTACCTGGATTATACCAGAGGTATCAATGACTTTATAATCACCCACTAATGTACCTGGATTATCAACAGAGGTATCAATGACTTTATAATCACCCACTTAAATGTACCTGGATTATACCAGAGGTATCTATGACTTTATAATCACCCACTGATGTACCTGGATTATCAACAGAGGTATCTATGACTTTATAATCACCCACTAATGTACCTGGATTATCAAAAGAGCTATCTATGACTTTATAATCACCCACTAATGTACCTGGATTATACCAGAGGTATCTATGACTTTATAATCACCCACTAATGTACCTGGATTATACCAGAGGTATCTATGACTTTATAATCACCCACTAATGCACCTGGATTATACCAGAGGTATCTATGACTTTATAATCACCCACTAATGTACCTGGATTATCAACAGAGGTATCTATGACTTTATAATCACCTACTAATGTACCTGGATTATCAACAGAGGTATCTATGACTTTATAAACACCCACTAATGTACCTGGATTATACCAGAGGTATCTATGACTTTATAATCACCCACTAATGTACCTGGATTATCAACAGAGGTATCTATGACTTTATAATCATCCACTTATGTACCTGGATTATCAACAGAGGTATCTATGACTTTATAATCACCCACTAATGTACCTGGATTATCAACAGAGGAATCTATGAATTTATAATCACCCACTAATGTACCTGGATTATCAACAGAGGTATCTATGACTTTATAATCACCCACTAATGTACCTGGATTATCAACAGAGGTATCTATGACTTTATAATCACCCACTAATGTACCTGGATTATCAACAGAGGTATCTATGACTTTATAATCACCCACTAATGTACCTGGATTATCAACAGAGGTATCTATGACTTTATAATCACCCACTAATGTACCTGCATTATCAACAGAGGTATCTATGACTTTATAATCACCCACTAATGTACCTGGATTATACCAGAGGTATCTATGACTTTATAATCACCCACTAATGTACCTGGATTATCAACAGAATCTATGACTTTATAATCACCCACTAATGTACCTGGGTTATCAACAGAGGTATCTATGACTTTATAATCACCCACTAATGTACCTGGATTATCAACAGAATCTATGACTTTATAATCACCCACTAATGTACCTGGATTATCAACAGAGGTATCTATGACTTTATAATCACCCACTAATGTACCTGGATTATCAACAGAGGCATCTATGACTTTATAATCACCCACTAATGTACCTGGATTATCAACACAGGCATCTATGACTTTATAATCACCCACTAATGTACCTGGATTATCAACAGAGGTATCTATGACTTTATAATCACCCACTAATGTACCTGGATTATCAAACGAGCTATGTATGCCTAACATGCCTTTAGGGTTAAATCAAAAATACACAAAGATGAGTTGATTTAGTTGGTGAAATACACTTACCTTAAACTGTTTGGTTTTCTCTCCCATAGCTCGGCCAAAGTCTGATATAGGAATGGAACTGCCAGTACGAGGCATCAATACAACATTACTAAAGTCAACAGCACAATAGAAACTAAAAAACTGCTTTAACAACTCCACTGAAAGAGAAATTAAAATTATATAAATCATTGTTTAGATGTAACACTTTAAATGTCTGTGATATGCAGATAAATTATTCCTTTTCCTCTATACAAGATATGGGGTCTCAATGTCTCAGACAGTTAGTGATAGTCCCTCAGGCAGACACAAGACTTCCATCGACGCGGCGCGGGATCCAATCCCACTCCGACCAAATAAAAATGTAACAAATTCTAAATGTATTTTTCACTCGATCTGCATATATGTGGAAAAGTTGCCAGGTACTTGCCGAAGGCTACCATATCAGTGAAATAATCTCGAGTGCGGCGTAAAACATCAATCTATACAAATATGACCATGTTGATAGGAAATCCAAACTCAATATAAACTACAGTAACAAGTACAAATTCTACATTTCAATTAAGATCTGAAGTGTCATCTCATGTTAATATTGGGTTGTATTCAACAGATAGCTGTTATGGCGTACATATAACCTAATACAAGTCAAGAAGCAACGTACCTTCTGAGTGAGTGTTGGCCGTTTTCTCTGTTGTATCTGATGTGGAAAACGCACAATTCCATCCATTAACAGGCAAACATTCTTCTATAGAACACAGAGTAGGAAACACTTAGTTATATCAACTATTTGGAAATACTTGAAATATTTACTTATATCCAGAGGGTTTGGGGAGGGGGGTCCACAGATTACTGACACAATGTAGGGGGGGGGGGTCCACAGATTACTGACACAATGTACGGGGGGGGGGGGGGTCAACAGATTACTGAGGGTGACAGAATGTACAGTGTGGGGCCAACAGCATTCTGGTCGGGGGGGGGGGGGACAGATGTAAACGATAGTGTACATCCATAGCATGCTATAAGGAGATACATAATTTATGGTGTACATCCATAGCACACTGTGGGGAGATACATAATTGATGGTGTACATCCATAGCATGCTATGAGGAGATACATAATTGATGGTGTACATCCATAGCACACTGTGGGGAGATACATAATTGATGGTGTACATCCATAGCATGCTATGAGGAGATATATAATTGATGGTGTACATCCATAGCACACTGTGGGGAGATACATAATTGATGGTGTACATCCATAGCATGCTATGAGGAGATACATAATTGATGGTGTACATCCATAGCATACTGTGGAGGAGATACACAAGTCATGGTGTACATCCATAGCATACTGTGAGGATATACATAATTTATGGTGTACATCCATAGTATACTGTGAGGAGATACACAAGTCATGGTGTACATCCATAGCATACTGTGAGGAGATACATAATTGATGGTGTACATCCATAGCATACTGTGGAGGAGATACACAAATCATGGTGTACATCCATAGTATGCTGTGAGGAGATACATAATTGATGGTGTACATCCACAGCATACTGTGGGGAGATACATAATTGATAGTGTGTATCAATACAGAATGTTTTACCTGAAAGCTGTGCTAATCTTTCCACTGTAGGTAAAATAGGAGGCTGACAGTTCTGTAGGAAGAATATCACCAGTAAAGAGAGAGCGTAGTTTGTCAGCCGAGGTCCTGAAACAGCATTTCCAGATACTTCTTTAAATTTTCCCCAATATCGAATTGTAAACATGAGAAGTTTCACTCTGGGATCCAAATCAAAGAAAAACTTCAGAAGACGAGTGTTTTGTAAGGCCAATCTAGATAATATCAGAAAATAAAAACAGATGATATACATGTAGCCCTATGTAGTAAGAAAGCGTAAGGAAAATATAACTTGGGGTTGGGAGGGATTGCTGAGATCTATGTAAAATGACAAACATGTATATTATATTTTCGCTGATTCAGACATCCAGGTCATTTTATGGCATGTTTTAAAACCTATTTGCAATCCTATCCCAATATTGTAATACCTGCCTTGTTCTTGTAAGATAAATCCCATTTATTTTAGCGTAGCACTTAAATATGACCCATTGAATAGAATGAAAGAGCTAACATTGCAGACGATTGTTTTCCTCGGCCGCCATGTTATTTTCTACGTCAATGTCACGATCTCAGCAATGTACAAGAGTTAATTTGTTGTTTAATCTATTTCAATTGATGATTGTTATTCCACTTGACATCTTGTATCCATAGCATTTTTATACACCTTGTTTCGTGTAATTAAACTCTTCTAGTTGGTCGCACTATGTTGTACCTTTTTGGCCTATTCACATCCATGGTTGGTATTCATGTGCGCTGTTATTGGCGGTCAGTTCAAATAATCCCTGTCATTGAGACCGGAAATTTACATTTAGGTTAAGTATTAATAATTGTTTTCATAGTTTATTGACATTAATGAACCAAGTTAATTGTTTAAAAGAATTCCACCCACATGAATGTACAGCTAACAAAGTTCTCTGTGGAAGCTTGCTCCATTATAAATTTCTCATGTTGTTACAGGAGTTATGCGGCTTGCAATCGTTTTCTGTAATTGTTGTTAATTCTGTCTTGATACTTTTTATTGTCATACCCAAACTATAAACTAAGGGTAAAAGCACCCTCGATTATATGAAAAGTACCTGCTTATTTATTGTATTTTTACCAGGAATAATTATTGTTTACAAAAGTAGTTCCTTGCTTTCCTAGCTGATTGAAAAGCAGTCATTGTTCATTGGTCGGTACAAGTCATGTGGTACTTATAAACACTATATATAGAAGCTGAAACCAGACCTCCCAGGCTATATAACTAATATATAACTAGTCAATCGTCCAAATAAACACAATTGAGTCGGATTCCTTCCAATATTATATATTGTGTTGCGTTCTTCTATATCAGAGCTGGATTTACTGTAGTAAGATTGGGTTGGTATCGATAGTTGGAATCGAGGGATTGATTAGCTTACAACTGGTGTCAGAAGTGAGGCGTAAATAATTTTAATAATGCCTATGATTCTAACTCATATATAGCCTGGTGAAAAAAAAATAGCAAAATAAATCCAAAAATAGAAAAATCAAAACATCATCATGGCTGAAAGTCCAGACTTGGAAGTGGAAATTAACCCAAATAGGAACTTACCCGACGAGGAATTGGAACAAGAATACAGTGATAGTGAAGAGAATAGGAATGGGCAAAATAATAATTCTATAGCAGGCCATGTCGGTGGTGGGGATGCAGGATCTAACCCTTATTCAAGGATGAAAATTAAACCGGATGCTTTCGACGGGAGATGTGATTGGGAGGAATACTTTCCCCATTTCTGTGATTGCGCAGAATTAGGAGGCTGGACGGACAGGAAAAGGCACTTACACTATCAGCCAGTTTGCGTGGCCCGGCTCGCACCTTTTACATTGGATTACACATGGATGATCGAAGATCAATCAAGAATCTATCCGATAGTTTAGAAAGACGGTTTGGAAGTAGTCGACAGCAAAGCCACTGGTTGAGTAAGTTGGAGGGCAGACAGCGACAAAGCAATCATTCTTTCACAGAATTAGGTGATGACTTGAGACAGATGGCACAAAAGGCTCACCCCAAATTGGGATTAGATGCTAAAGAGGCCAACACTTTAAACCAACTCAACAAATGTATAACTGTGGAGATGAAATGTCGTTGTTTTGACAAGGATTGTCAAACAATTGCAGAAGCTATAGACGTCATTGAACGTTTTGAAGCACTGGTACGGGATAAAAGAAAGCCAACAACCAGAGCAATTACATCTGAGGATCAAACAAAAATTGCCATACAGGCAAAAGAGGACAAAACATTACAAATGTTGATGGAACGATTGGAAAAATTAGAAACTTCAAATCACAGACCTTCAGTAAACTCAAGAAAAGTAGCAAGCATACAGACTAGGGGAAGTGGTAATAATTCAAGGAGGACATGCTATATTTGCCAATCTCCTGACCACTTTTTCAAGCTTTGTCCTATCTTTAAAAGATGTGCGGAAATGAGGGAAGGGGACACTGGGAGAAACGGGGAGCCGTCGACTCAGTAATGGACGGTGAGTTGACGAGGGAAGACATGGAGGAAGGAAAACCGTCCTGTTACGAGGATAAATATAATCAAGTTGAGAAATGTAAAATCAGGGAGAGAAACAGCATTTCCAGAGAAGAACAATTAGGACAGGTCAAGTTAGAAACATAAATGGGATAATGGGTTCTTTGTTAATGTTAACATTGAGGGACTACAAAATCCTACTAAATTCTTGGTCGATAGTGGATCAACTTTGACACTTCTATCTGGACACGTTTTTGAAAATCTACCCGAGGAGGCCACCCCAATGCTACAAAGCTGGGACAGTAGGGTACTTGGTGTGAATGGTGAAGAACTTGTTGTAGATGGGCTGGCAGATTTTAACATTCAAGTGGGAAATAGCAGTTACGAGCGAAGGATAATAGTATGTGAAATAGTTGCCGATAGAATACTTGGACAAGACCTCTTACTAAAGAATGTGGAACAAATAGACTACAAGCACTGCAGATTAAACACACATACTGGGACAGCACAATGCTGGATTGGCGGGGAGGCGGAAATGTGCTGTGAGGTAACAGTGTCTCAGCCTACGGAAATACCAGCTAATTCAGTTGCTTGGATTGAAGTTCATATACCACAAATGGAAAGTCTGGCAAAATCAGGGTTAATAGAGCCTTCTGAGGAGTTTGTTTGGTAAATAGAGTTAATGGAATTATCAACACGAGTGGATCATTGCCTAAACTTAAAATCATAAATTACAGTAATGATATGTGTGTAATACACCCAAATAGCCGAATAGGCTACCTGTCAGTCATATTACGACGAGGCTGAACATGTAAGGAGTGCAAACCCGGAACCCATGGAGGAAACTTATCACAACAGGTCCCAGAATATCTTCAAGATCTAATGGACAGAAGTTCACTACACCTAAATGAAAAAGAAAAGTCAGTGCTTGCAGACTTATTAATTAAATACCAAACAGTCTTTTCAAGGTCATCAAGGGTCCAGCATAAAATAAACACAGGAGGAGCACTTCCAATTCGACAGGCACCCAGAAGATTACCAATTGGGAAACGCAGTGTTGAGAAAGAGGAGCTAAGAAAAATGCTTGATCAGGGGGTGATTGAGGAGTCCAACAGTGCGTGGGTATCACCCATAGTACTGTGCACTAAAAAGGATGGGTCAATACGCTTCTGCGTTGACTATCGAAGACTAAATGATGTGACCGTGAAGGATGCATATCCGCTGCCTCGCATCGATGAATGCTTAGAATCACTTGTGGGAGCTCAATGGTTCTCCTGTATGGATCTCAACTCTGGGTTTTGGCAAATAGAACTGGATCCAGTTGATCGTGGAAAAAACTGCTTTTACAACAAGTCAAGGATTATACCAGTTCAGAGTTATGCCTTTTGGTCTGGCAAATGCCCCATCTTCTTTTGAATGCCTGATGGAAGATGTCCTTCGAGGATTACAGTGGGAAGAATGTTTGGTTTATATCGATGTCGAATGATAACTAGGGGACAAACGAAGCAGAGAGAAAATCTACACTTAAGGAGCAGCAAGTTTTATTGGCGGCTTGGACCAAGGAGGATGTCCGTCAAGCACAGTTGGAAGATAGAACACTTGGTATCACTTTCATGGCCTTGGAAAACAACAAAGATCGCCCAGAATGGTCAACTATATCACACCTTGACAAATGCCATAAAACCATCTGGAACCAGTGGTCACGACTTTGCGTGAAGGAAGGGCTTCTATTCCGAGAGTATATTCAGGACAACAAAATAACTGTACAACTACTGGTGCCTAAGGGCTATAAGAAGGATGTTTTGAGATATCATCATGATATTCCTGCTGCGGGACATTTGGGACCAGAGAGAACACTATCAATGACCAAACAAGCTTTTTATTGGCCGGACATGGCACATGATGTTAACAAGTACCGTTGGAGTTGTGATAAATGTATAGCCCGGAAGACACCCAAACCAACGAAGGCACCGCTTGGAAAGTATATAGTAGGAGAACAGATGGAAAGAGAGGCAATTGACATTCTCGCCCCGCTACCTACATCAATAACTGGAAATAAATACGTCCTTGTGATAACAGACTGTTTCACAAAATGGGTCGAATCTGTAGCTATGCTCGATCAAGAGGCCCGGACGGTAGCTATGGCCGTCATTAACAATTTCATCTGCCAATTCGGAGTTCCTTTGCAAATCCATACGGATCAGGGAGCAAATTTCAACTCTACATTATTTGAGAGGTTTGTGATCTCTTATGTATTGACAAAACCAGAACAACAGCTTACCGGCCCCAAGCAACAAATGGCAACGTGGAGAGATTTAACAGGACCTTAGCTGTAATGTTAACCAAGTATTGTGAGAAAACAAATTGAATCTTTTCCTGCAACAGGTCATGCTAGCTTATCGATCCTCAGTACATTTGAGTACGAGAAGGACACCAAATATGCTTGTGTTCGGTCGAGAAGTAGGTTTGCCAATGCAAGCTTTTACACCATGTCCAGATAACAGAGAAGAAGGCTTGACATATGATGCCTACGCAACCCAGCTATACGGTGCTCTACTGTCAGCACACAAAATCGCAAGACAAAGCTCCTGAGACAACGGCACAATATAGGAAAAGAAATTATGACAATCGTGCAACAAAGAGATCTCTAAATGTAGGACAGTCAATATGGATATTTAACACCGCTAAAAGAACAGGGGTCTGTCACAAGCTCAAGGCCAGATGGAAGGGACCTTTCATAGAGATGAAAAAGTTTGATGTCAATTATATGGTGAAATTGTTGCCAAGGGTTGAGCCAAAGGTTTACCATATTGATCGACTCATGGCATATAAAGGTCCCACACCCACGTGGTATCGCAAGAAGTGCAGCACGGCAGAAAGGAAAACCCCTTTGGACCAATAGTATGTATCATTAGGGGAATGATGATGAGGACAAACTAGTGTAATGGGAATAGATCTATGGGAGCAAAAACTATCTTTGTGAGACTTAGAATCAGACTGGCAGGTGAACGCATCAGGCCAGGATTCTCCTTCCTGTAGTATTGGGACTGATCAACCTAATTTGTCAGGAGTGTTTGGGATGTTAGCATCTCACAAATAGTTGAGGTGAGGATATTATTGAGAAATCCAGCTCCATGTTAGAAGAATTCACTACACATGTTTTCCTGTATATATCCATGTGACTGTTTTATAGTAAACTAATCATTCTATCCTTCTGTGTGTTTCAGAATGAATTCCAGGTTTGAGTGTTGGCTCTGTCCAGATAAATTAAAAACCATTTGGTGTCTGCCCAACACAGGAAAATGGAAGTCATTTGTCCCTTTTGTGTGAACATGAAAATTTCTCGGAGGATGTGGGAATTAAAAAATCCTGTCCTGAAGCATCATCCCCAGGAGGCGAAGGGGATCCAAATGAGCTTTTGGGGTGAGTCCAATGGATTTTGGCTGGCACTACATCCTAGGGAGTATGCAAGGATAACCCGGCCTACACCAGCAGTAGGAATTTTGACCACCCAGGCCAAGAAGCTTATGAGGAAATGGTTCTCCGAGAGGACGCGCCCATCTATTGTACAGGAATGGGAGGATAATTGGTTGAAATATGGATATAACCCCTATGTCAAAGAAAGACATATCACTTAGAGAGGATGTGGAAGTGTTTCTGATTCACGAGGAAGAAATCCCTCAAGAAATTCAATACGATCCCTGTAACCCCTCAGACAGCGAAGAGTTAGAAGTTATCGATCTAATTCTTGTCCCTGGTAAAGTGCATGCATGGTTAAGGAGCAAGAATGACGGGTTTGCCTGGTATTGGGTGGACCACCTGATGGAGGTTGGAGAATGAAGTCTTACCTATTGTTAATGTTGAGGTCACACCTGCTGAAGGTTGGAGAGTGAAGTCTTAATCATTGTTAATGTTGAGGTCACACCTGATGAAGGTTGGAGAATGAAGTCTTACCTATTGTTAATGTTGAGGTCACACCTGATGGAGGTTGGAGAATGAAGTCTTACCTATTGTTAATGTTGAGGTCACACCTGATGGAGGTTGGAGAATGAAGTCTTACCTATTGTTAATGTTGAGGTCACACCTGATGGAGGTTGGAGAATGAAGTCTTACCTATTGTTAATGTTGAGGTCACACCTGATGGAGGTTGGAGAATGAGGTCTTACCTATTGTTAATGCTGAGGTCACACCTGATGGAGGTTGGAGAATGAAGTCTTACCTATTGTTAATGTTGAGGTCACACCTGATGGAGATCAGAGAATGAAGTCTTACCTATTGTTAATGCTGGGGTCACAACTGATGGAGATCAGAGAATGAAGTCTTACCTATTGTTAATGTTGAGGTCACACCTGATGGAGGTTGGAGAATGAAGTCTTACCTATTATTAATGCTGAGGTCACACCTGATGGAGGTTGGAGAATGAAGTCTTACCTATTGTTAATGCTGAGGTCACACCTGATGGAGGTTGGAGAATGAAGTCTTACCTATTGTTAATGCTGAGGTCACACCTGATGGAGGTTGGAGAATGAAGTCTTACCTATTGTTAATGCTGAGGTCACACCTGATGGAGGTTGGAGAATGAAGTCTTACCTATTGTTAATGCTGAGGTCACACCTGATGGAGGTTGGAGAATGAAGTCTTACCTATTGTTAATGCTGAGGTCACACCTGATGGAGGTTGGAGAATGAAGTCTTACCTATTGTTAATGCTGAGGTCACACCTGATGGAGGTTGGAGAATGAAGTCTTACCTATTGTTAATGCTGAGGTCACACCTGATGGAGGTTGGAGAATGAGTAAACCTGGCAACAGGACATCTCACACTTGGAATCGTCATAGCATCGCTACATGATCGGTCAAATTGATTTAGGATGCGTGTCAGCAATTTGACCTTATCAAACAGGGTCACCTCTGAAAGTGCTTCCGCAGACAATGGAAAGTCTTTACCTTGTAAAGATTTGATTCCATTTAACTTTAATCTCTTGTATTTCGGAATCCTTCTCTCTTCACAGTTAGGCTACAAACAAACAAAAGTCATATTTAGTTTCATTACTCAGAGGATGTTGCATGTATTACAAGTCCCCACAGTCGGTTGACCTAAGTGAATACGATGTATAATGTTTCAATTATAAGAAAGTAAAAACAAAATTCAGCTGAATATGTGAAATATTAACACAAAAAATCCAGGAAAACAAACATGAGGGAGTAGAATCCTAAAGTGGAACACAAAGGGCGTACTTGATTGACCTGCTCACAGCACAGCGGTAGCTGCTGTCAGCAGTCTGCGAAACAAGTGAAATTTCAGCGCTGGGATCGTTCTAAAAGGGTGGATGAAATAACTTCTTTTTTTCAGATCATACAGCTTCAACAATATACAGTGAAATATATCAGTCATACTTTTAATAAAGTTCTACTTCTTTCGCGAAAAAAATTATTAAAAGTCAACAGTTGCAACACACAAATTTTCGTTTTGACTTCGGTTGCTAGGTTGGACACGTGACTTGAAACAAGCTGCTGAGGCCACACTACCTTTTGGCTATGAGCAGTCTCAGCATGCTATGAGCATGCTGAGGGTCCAGTCTAGTGCGACGTAACACGCTGAGAGCTGCTGTGAGCGGTGAATCAAGTACGCCCAAGGTAAACCTGATCCGGAATTCAGTATAACCTATTGTTACCTACCTATTGTTAATGCTGAGGTCACACCTGATGGAGGTTGGAGAATGAAGTCTTACCTATTGTTAATGTTGAGGTCACACCTGATGGAGGTTGGAGAATGAAGTCTTACCTATTGTTAATGTTGAGGTCACACCTGATGGAGGTTGGAGAATGAAGTCTTACCTATTGTTAATGCTGAGGTCACACCTGATGGAGGTTGGAGAATGAAGTCTTACCTATTGTTAATGTTGAGGTCACACCTGATGGAGGTTGGAGAATGAAGTCTTACCTATTGTTAATGCTGGGGTCACACCTGATGGAGGTTGGAGAATGAAGTCTTACCTATTGTTAATGTTGAGGTCACACCTGATGGAGGTTGGAGAATGAAGTCTTACCTATTGTTAATGTTGAGGTCACACCTGATGGAGGTTGGAGAATGAAGTCTTACCTATTGTTAATGCTGAGGTCACACCTGATGGAGGTTGGAGAATGAAGTCTTACCTATTGTTAATGTTGAGGTCACACCTGATGGAGGTTGGAGAATGAAGTCTTACCTATTGTTAATGTTGAGGTCACACCTGATGGAGGTTGGAGAATGAAGTCTTACCTATTGTTAATGCTGAGGTCACACCTGATGGAGGTTTGAGAATGAAGTCTTACCTATTGTTAATGTTGAGGTCACACCTGATGGAGGTTGGAGAATGAAGTCTTACCTATTGTTAATGTTGAGGTCACACCTGATGGAGGTTGGAGAATGAAGTCTTAGCTATTGTTAATGTTGAGGTCACACCTGATGGAGGTTGGAGAATGAAGTCTTACCTATTGTTAATGTTGAGGTCACACCTGATGGAGATCAGAGAATGAAGTCTTAGCTATTGTTAATGCTGAGGTCACACCTGATGGAGATCAGAGAATGAAGTCTTAGCTATTGTTAATGCTGAGGTCACACCTGATGGAGATCAGAGAATGAAGTCTTAGCTATTGTTAATGCTGAGGTCACACCTGATGGAGGTTGGAGAATGAAGTCTTACCTATTGTTAATGTTGAGGTCACACCTGATGGAGATCAGAGAATGAAGTCTTAGCTATTGTTAATGCTGAGGTCACACCTGATGGAGGTTTGAGAATGAAGTCTTACCTATTGTTAATGTTGAGGTCACACCTGATGGAGGTTGGAGAATGAAGTCTTACCTATTGTTAATGTTGAGGTCACACCTGATGGAGGTTGGAGAATGAAGTCTTACCTATTGTTAATGTTGAGGTCACACCTGATGGAGGTTGGAGAATGAAGTCTTACCTATTGTTAATGCTGGGGTCACACCTGATGGAGGTTGGAGAATGAAGTCTTACCTATTGTTAATGTTGAGGTCACACCTGATGGAGGTTGGAGAATGAAGTCTTACCTATTGTTAATGTTGAGGTCACACCTGATGGAGGTTGGAGAATGAAGTCTTACCTATTGTTAATGTTGAGGTCACACCTGATGGAGGTTGGAGAATGAAGTCTTACCTATTGTTAATGTTGAGGTCACACCTGATGGAGGTTGGAGAATGAAGTCTTACCTATTGTTAATGTTGAGGTCACACCTGATGGAGGTTGGAGAATGAAGTCTTACCTATTGTTAATGTTGAGGTCACACCTGATGGAGGTTGGAGAATGAAGTCTTACCTATTGTTAATGTTGAGGTCACACCTGATGGAGGTTGGAGAATGAAGTCTTACCTATTGTTAATGTTGAGGTCACACCTGATGGAGGTTGGAGAATGAAGTCTTACCTATTGTTAATGTTGAGGTCACACCTGATGGAGGTTGGAGAATGAAGTCTTACCTATTGTTAATGTTGAGGTCACCCCTGATGGAGGTTGGAGAATGAAGTCTTACCTATTGTTAATGTTGAGGTCACACCTGATGGAGATCAGAGAATGAAGTCTTAGCTATTGTTAATGCTGAGGTCACACCTGATGGAGGTTTGAGAATGAAGTCTTACCTATTGTTAATGTTGAGGTCACACCTGATGGAGGTTGGAGAATGAAGTCTTACCTATTGTTAATGCTGGGGTCACACCTGATGGAGGTTGGAGAATGAAGTCTTACCTATTGTTAATGTTGAGGTCACACCTGATGGAGGTTGGAGAATGAAGTCTTACCTATTGTTAATGTTGAGGTCACACCTGATGGAGGTTGGAGAATGAAGTCTTACCTATTGTTAATGTTGAGGTCACACCTGATGGAGGTTGGAGAATGAAGTCTTACCTATTGTTAATGTTGAGGTCACACCTGATGGAGGTTGGAGAATGAAGTCTTACCTATTGTTAATGTTGAGGTCACACCTGATGGAGGTTGGAGAATGAAGTCTTACCTATTGTTAATGCTGAGGTCACACCTGATGGAGGTTGGAGAATGAAGTCTTACCTATTGTTAATGTTGAGGTCACACCTGATGGAGGTTGGAGAATGAAGTCTTACCTATTGTTAATGCTGAGGTCACACCTGGTGGAGGTTGGAGAATGAAGTCTTACCTATTGTTAATGTTGAGGTCACACCTGATGGAGGTTGGAGAATGAAGTCTTACCTATTGTTAATGCTGAGGTCACACCTGGTGGAGGTTGGAGAATGAAGTCTTACCTATTGTTAATGTTGAGGTCACACCTGATGGAGGTTGGAGAATGAAGTCTTACCTATTGTTAATGCTGGAGGTTGGAGAATGAAGTCTTACCTATTGTTAATGCTAAGGTCACACCTGATGGAGGTTGGAGAATGAAGTCTTACCTATTGTTAATGTTGAGGTCACACCTGATGGAGGTTGGAGAATGAAGTCTTACCTATTGTTAATGTTGAGGTCACCCCTGATGGAGGTTGGAGAATGAAGTCTTACCTATTGTTAATGTTGAGGTCACACCTGGTGGAGGTTGGAGAATGAAGTCTTACCTATTGTTAATGCTGAGGTCACACCTGATGGAGGTTGGAGAATGAAGTCTTACCTATTGTTAATGTTGAGGTCACCCCTGATGGAGGTTGGAGAATGAAGTCTTACCTATTGTTAATGTTGAGGTCACACCTGATGGAGGTTGGAGAATGAAGTCTTACCTATTGTTAATGTTGAGGTCACACCTGATGGAGGTTGGAGAATGAAGTCTTACCTATTGTTAATGCTACGGTCACACCTGGTGGAGGTTGGAGAATGAAGTCTTACCTATTGTTAATGCTGAGGTCACACCTGATGGAGGTTGGAGAATGAAGTCTTACCTATTGTTAATGTTGAGGTCACACCTGATGGAGGTTGGAGAATGAAGTCTTACCTATTGTTAATGTTGAGGTCACACCTGATGGAGGTTGGAGAATGAAGTCTTACCTATTGTTAATGCTGGGGTCACACCTGATGGAGGTTGGAGAATGAAGTCTTACCTATTGTTAATGTTGAGGTCACACCTGGTGGAGGTTGGAGAATGAAGTCTTACCTATTGTTAATACTGGGGTCACACCTGATGGAGGTTGGAGAATGAAGTCTTACCTATTGTTAATGTTGAGGTCACACCTGATGGAGGTTGGAGAATGAAGTCTTACCATTTGTTAATGTTGAGGTCACACCTGATGGAGGTTGGAGAATGAAGTCTTACCTATTGTTAATGTTGAGGTCACACCTGATGGAGGTTGGAGAATGAAGTCTTACCATTTGTTAATGTTGAGGTCACACCTGATGGAGGTTGGAGAATGAAGTCTTACCTATTGTTAATGTTGAGGTCACACCTGATGGAGGTTGGAGAATGAAGTCTTACCTATTGTTAATGTTGAGGTCACACCTGATGGAGGTTGGAGAATGAAGCCTTACCTATTGTTAATGCTGGGGTCACACCTGATGGAGGTTGGAGAATGAAGTCTTACCATTTGTTAATGTTGAGGTCACACCTGATGGAGGTTGGAGAATGAAGTCTTACCTATTGTTAATGCTGAGGTCACACCTGATGGAGGTTGGAGAATGAAGTCTTACCTATTGTTAATACTGGGGTCACACCTGATGGAGGTTGGAGAATGAAGTCTTACCTATTGTTAATGCTGGGGTCACACCTGATGGAGGTTGGAGAATGAAGTCTTACCTATTGTTAATGTTGAGGTCACACCTGGTGGAGGTTGGAGAATGAAGTCTTACCTATTGTTAATACTGGGGTCACACCTGATGGAGGTTGGAGAATGAAGTCTTACCTATTGTTAATGCTGAGGTCACACCTGATGGAGGTTGGAGAATGAAGTCTTACCTATTGTTAATGCTGAGGTCACACCTGATGGAGGTTGGAGAATGAAGTCTTACCTATTGTTAATACTGGGGTCACACCTGATGGAGGTTGGAGAATGAAGTCTTACCTATTGTTAATACTGGGGTCACACCTGATGGAGGTTGGAGAATGAAGTCTTACCTATTGTTAATGCTGAGGTCACACCTGATGGAGGTTGGAGAATGAAGTCTTACCTATTGTTAATGTTGAGGTCACACCTGATGGAGGTTGGAGAATGAAGTCTTACCTATTGTTAATGTTGAGGTCACACCTGATGGAGGTTGGAGAATGAAGTCTTACCTATTGTTAATGTTGAGGTCACACCTGATGGAGGTTGGAGAATGAAGTCTTACCTATTGTTAATGTTGAGGTCACACCTGATGGAGGTTGGAGAATGAAGTCTTACCTATTGTTAATGCTGAGGTCACACCTGATGGAGGTTGGAGAATGAAGTCTTACCTATTGTTAATGTTGAGGTCACACCTGATGGAGGTTGGAGAATGAAGTCTTAGCTATTGTTAATGCTGAGGTCACACCTGATGGAGGTTTGAGAATGAAGTCTTACCTATTGTTAATGCTGAGGTCACACCTGATGGAGGTTGGAGAATGAAGTCTTACCTATTGTTAATGTTGAGGTCACACCTGATGGAGGTTGGAGAATGAAGTCTTACCTATTATTAATGCTGAGGTCACACCTGATGGAGGTTGGAGAATGAAGTCTTACCTATTGTTAATGTTGAGGTCACCCCTGATGGAGGTTGGAGAATGAAGTCTTACCTATTGTTAATGCTGAGGTCACACCTGATGGAGGTTGGAGAATGAAGTCTTACCTATTGTTAATGCTGAGGTCACACCTGATGGAGGTTGGAGAATGAAGTCTTACCTATTGTTAATGTTGAGGTCACACCTGATGGAGGTTGGAGAATGAAGTCTTACCTATTGTTAATGTTGAGGTCACACCTGATGGAGGTTGGAGAATGAAGTCTTACCTATTGTTAATGCTGAGGTCACACCTGATGGAGGTTGGAGAATGAAGTCTTACCTATTGTTAATGTTGAGGTCACACCTGATGAAGGTTGGAGAATGAAGTCTTACCTATTGTTAATGTTGAGGTCACACCTGGTGGAGGTTGGAGAATGAAGTCTTACCTATTGTTAATGCTGAGGTCACACCTGATGGAGGTTGGAGAATGAAGTCTTACCTATTGTTAATGTTGAGGTCACACCTGATGGAGGTTGGAGAATGAAGTCTTACCTATTGTTAATGTTGAGGTCACACCTGATGGAGGTTGGAGAATGAAGTCTTACCATTTGTTAATGTTGAGGTCACACCTGATGGAGGTTGGAGAATGAAGTCTTACCTATTGTTAATGCTGAGGTCACACCTGATGGAGGTTGGAGAATGAAGTCTTACCTACACAGGCAGGGTACATGCATAGTGTAACATCTACCAGTCTCACTCTTACTACATGAGAGATGGTACATGTATAGTGTAACACCACATCTACCAGTCTCACTCTTAGGGAGTGTCCCCAAAAATCGTCTTTTATAATTCGCAAAAAACGATAGCAAAAAAACGCAGTCGACTAACACCTATCGTCTTTTGTGTTCAGGCTTGACTGCATTCATCGCGACGGGGGTCTTTTTCTGGTACGCAGTAATACACACCCAATCAGCAAAGTAAAAGTAATGCAGTAATTTGGTCAAAATATAGCGCAAACGAAAAACACTCGTTTTATGAGGATTACCAACGGTCCAAATGTTTAACGGTTGTTGTTGTTGCGTCATCTCGTGTGCTGCCCCGTTTTTCGTAGGACGTATGCTAGCTCTGTCAACTAGAGTGTTTATCTTGTGTAAAGAAACCAAACTATTGTTGACACGGTTCCATAATACCCGATCATTAGTACATTCTTTCCGATCAACAGACACTCTCGTAGCTTATCGTAAACCAGATGTCCCGCTGGATAATCTGCAGCTAACTAACTTACTGTCAAGCTGTCCTCTTGATTGCGATTCTGTAATGCTTTATTGTCTATTATTTGGTATTTTAATATTTGCAGGTTAAATTCTAAGCCCAATGAGCACAGAAAGACGCACATGTTTGTGTATAACAAAATAAAAATAACAAAATGTCCCATGTTTGTGGGGAGATGTAGGCTTATTAACAATATTTGTGTTTTTGTTTATGAAAACGACATACCGCGTCTTGTGAAAACAATAAAAAAAAAATTATTTTCGAGTTGGATAGAACTCCCTCGCTGAATTAACCTAATTAGCCCAAGCAAATGAAAATCAGAAAAACAAGGAATTCGAAGAGTATATTTTGGGGGGTGAAATCCATCGAAGAATTGATATCACGTATTGCCTCAATGCTTTGAATCGGCGTACATGTATATAAGTGCCTCAAAAAGTTATTTCTTTGAACTTATCAGACTATGCCAATAGATTATTTCTCTATTACAAATACCATGTTAAATCACTCTCTGTTAGTAGCTAAATGGGAGGAATTACTTTTCAAACAACGTAGTGTAAACATTTAATATCCTCTATACTCTACCAATAATTCATTGTTGTTAACCTTGTTTTATGGACCTGTGTGTCTGAAATAAAGTATTATTATTATTATCTTGCAGGAAGACGTCACTGTCAAGAAGACATAAAACAAAATATTTAACCTGTGAACAAAACTAACGTATATATTGTATTTGTTCACAAGGGCATCGTCAGTTTTCGGGCATTTCCCTTTTTCCTGCTTATATGATGCAAAGATAAACTAAAGAAAGCCGTTATGAGTTTAGAATTAGAAATAATTGTTAGTAGGGCTTTCACAGCTCATTACAGTAGCGTTCACCCATGTAGTTCAACATCCCTTCCCCTCCCATAGTTTGATCTTTGTTTGCACAGCATGATCATTTAATCTCCCAAGAGTCAGATCAGTTTGTTAATGAATCGTTGATCGCATGTGATTTTTTTAAATAGCTGAAAAACCTTTAAATATTGAAAGCTTGAATATCACACCACCATTTATTTCTTACCCTTCATATTCTAGTAGTCACCATTCATTTCTTGTAGTACGAAACTCACAGCAATTTAAAATACCTTTTTATTTTAAATGGCAGTCATTCAGTTTGTCTTACCGAAATGGGCACTACTGCTCTTTGATTCGGATGGGTGTACGATGCTTGTTAAAACTTCAAGTCTTGGCTGTTCCGAGAATATTGAAGTTTCAACTGTTCTGAACTTTCGTCACGGAAAAGAAATATACAAAGCTGAAATACTTTCATTGGCAGGTAAGAGCAAACGAAATTTGGTTAGAGAAATAAATTGTTAAAATAATATTTATTTATTTGATATGAATACTATGACAACTTAAATAACATATTTATTTATTTTGAATCATTTTTGTTTAGACAGCAAACATGACCTTGATTCTTTTGAAAAGGAGTGGGAACAAACTCCACGAGCTGAGGCCATCCAAACTGCCCAATACCAGAAAAACACAGGCGGATACCTCAACATTCAGTCGGAAACAGACGAGCATTGGGTAGACGGTGAGGTCTGAGGACAATAACACAACCTCCTCTCAACATTGGCTCTGTTAGAAATCCAATTTTTATTGACTGTGCAAAATATGAAAGAGTGTTGAAACTGCCAACTCCGCAAAGATTTATTCTAGCTTTAATGGATTTGGTTTTTTCGAAAGATGAAATGGCGGAATCCAGCGTCACTGGTGGGATCGGTAACTATCAAGGCAAACAGTTGTTGAAAAAAGAACTCTGCAAGCGGAAGATAGACGTTATTTTCAGGGAGGCTTCAGAGTGTTTTAGGCTGCCAGAGGATACCTTAAAAACAGATAAAGCCATTCGGAATGCAATAAACAGTAAATGTCGGAATAAAAAATCCATTGCAGCGATGTCTTCGGGTTAATTTAAATGGCGTTGGAATGAACAAATTTGTCATATAATTGTCCTGAATGTATTTTCTATTTATTTGCTTTTGTCTGATACCTCCAATAAAGAGATTTTGCATCATACAAAATCACATTTCAATTTTCTGTCCGCAGTTTATGGATTTCTTTTTTGTTTAGAATTAAATAATACGCACCCACTATTTTAAAAACTTGATTTCTTTGGGCGAAGTTTCAGTTGTCTCTGTAATGTCCGTTAAGTCCGTCTCCAGCTGAGCAAAACCGTGATTTGACTCCTGTGGAAACCAATCCTTTGGTGAAATAATCACTACTGACACGTGAGTAGATCTCTGTTGAGTGAGTAGGATTAAATATTAACGATTACGCTTCTGTTAGTGGCTTCAATGAGGACCCCTTTTGACATGTCATGTCTGTTGAGTACTTTTCAAGACATAGAGATGGGTATATATATACTGACATCTGTGGTCCAAGTACTATGTTCTCTGTATAACGCCACACAAACAACGCATGCTAAATATGGAATCTGAATCGGATAGCAGCGAATATTCAGATTGCTGGATGTTCAGCTCTGACGAAGAGATTGATTCGCCACCTGGTTCCCCTACTGGTAAGTCAGAAAATTAGACCTATCTTTTTTATATATATTGACACATGTTCAAAATAGTCGTTTTGGTTACAAATTCACCGTACAGTGTCCCACAACATTTTTCTCTTCCACTTTTCAGGTCTTCCATTATTGAAGAGGGGACGTATTTCTCTAACATCTCAGGTTCCAGATGTAGTACCTGTTATTCAACAGTTGGTTGAACAGAATTCTGCTGAAGCACATAACCGCCGCCATGACGCTGTAGCCTTTAACCAATGGGGTATCTTTAAGAGAGTTGAAAACTCACGTGGAAAAAACTTTACCAGGAGTCACCATCTCAAAGTCTACAATTCACAGGATGATGCAGCCAGCTCGTCGGAACACTATCAATGCTAGGCGTCATACAGGTGTGATAAATGCAAGGGTCCCCGCGAAACGTAATTCAAAGACTGTTGATCACAGAGATTTTCGATATTCATGTGCATCTATAAATTATATCAACGAACTTATTTACATGTGTGATGAGGATGCAGTAGGTCTCTCTTGTGACGACAAAAACAAAGTAAATGTAGGCACACTAGCTGTAAGTAGACACTTTCAAATTAAGAGATTTTTCTCTGCTTTGGACACGCCAAACTATCCTGATCACGACTTTTTGTTTAAGAACTCAAAACTAATACCATCAGGATATATGGTTCTAAAAAAGAAAAGTCGTTCACGGAGTGTCAGTTATCAGTTGGACTCAAACAAATCTGTTCGATCAAAGAGATCCCGAAGTGCATCACCTCAAAGTAGAAACACGAGCTCGGACAAATTTGGACGGAAACGTGTCGCCTGGCCCCGTTCCGGTCCATTGACTGTGTATTTGCAATCCTCAAAATTTCATTCTAGCAATAGTGGATCACATATAAACCATCTCACAGAAGTTCTTGCAAAGGAAACAAAACCGGTTATATCCATTATAGCTGACGGAGGGCCTGATTGGTCAACAAAGTCAACCATTAATTTGATGAATTATGGCCGATTATGGCGGAATTTATCCCTTGACGCTTTAATTGTAACAACTTATGCACCTGGACATTCGCGTTTTAACCCTATTGAAAGAGCCTGGGGCCCTCTCTCTAAATGGCTCACTGGAGTGACGTTGCCTATCACTCTGCCCGGTGAAGAAAAACTACCTTGCCAACAAAGGAACTTATCAAAGAGAGAATTAAAAGTGAAAGAGGCTGCTGTATTTGACAATGCTGCGTCAACGTGTGCTAAATACTGGCATGGACGTTTTTATGACGGGCATCCCATCCGCACAAAGTGTGTTCCATGTATGGAGGCCAGTGGCATTTCGCCAGATATTTCCAATCTGAAGATGTTTGTGGATGCTTCTGCACGATCAATTAGGTCCAGTTCTTTGTTTAAAGCTCTACAAGAGGAACTCTGTTTTATTATGTCACATTGTGTAAGGAGAACGTACTCTGTGGAGTTCTACAAGTGTAAATCTAGGACTTGTGTTCATTGTGTCGCTAAACCTGTGAGAGCCACTAAGTTTTTCACTCTACTGGAAAGACTCGGTGGGAATATACCACCGCCAGTGCCAGATAACTCTAGGACAAAAGGTGAATATATGACAATTCAGCGTCTTTTTGATATCCCACAATATGTACCAAGAGAGCTTGATGCCAACTTGCCGAGTCGAAAGACTTATTCTTGTCCACGTGGATGCAAATATGTTTTTGTGTCAAAACGAGACGAGACAAGGCACAATATTCTTTGTCATTCCACCTAAATAAGATGATAAATATGTAAAAGCTAATAAAATATCACTTCTTTAATGTATGCTTTTATTTGGAACAAAATAATAAATTAATTGTTACATTTTACCTTTTCCTATTGAGAATCTGAATGTATTCTGTGAAATAAACAATGTAAATGTACATGTGTGTTTTTTACTAGAATTTCAATACCTGGTGTGTAGGTCCAGGACAACTTCACTTGTCATACCGATATATCAACTTACTTGTTCGAAAATGGAACTACCTGAAACATAAAGCAACAGAATACCGAGCTCTACAACTTTTTTTTTAGAGTTTCAAGAAACAACATTGACGGCTAAATAATATTGAACCGTACGGTAAGAACTCGAATATAGATATTTCGAAAAGGAGTTTTACACTGGCGATTAACCACGAATCCAAAACACCATCTCTTCCACTGCCACTACAAAACAACAACAGCAACATTAATTACAGGTTTGCTTATGGGCATTATTTTATGAGCATGTGGACAAATTGATTAGAACAAAAAATCTAATTATTTTGTGTTTTCTTTTTGATCAAGTTCACGCTTCAGTACCAAATGAAAATGTAGTTTTTATATGTGATATGCAAATATTGAACCATCCCCCTTTTTACGTAGGGTATCGAATCCAATAGTCCGGGATTCTAACTCCAAAATTACTATTTTCTTATACTGACAGTCGTATTTTGAAAATATCACTAGAGTATAACCGCTTCGACTCTTTTTGAGTGATTTAATATTACAAAATAGTGTTTTAATTTGGCTTCTTACGTCGATTATCGATCCAAAATACAGCCGCCAGTATAAAAAAATAGTTGTATTTAGAGTCAAAACCCTGAACTGCGAGTCTAAATAAAATATATCGTTGCCAACTTGCGTTGGAATGCTGCAAAATAACTTCAGTAGTTATTCTATATCCACACGGAGAAATCAGTCTAGAATTGTTTTTCGTCGACGTTGGGGCTTTTGATGTTCACGCTTAACTCTTTCTTAAATTACAAAAGTTAGCTTGTCTACTGTTTACGATTCCCATTGTGAATGTGACCGTAAAGCAAATTTGTACACTACAAAATGGGTAATATACAGAATATAAATGAGAAAATGTTATACCTTGAATACACAACGTCGGGGAGACGGCCTTCGCTGACGGCAGTTATAGCTAACCACGAGGCACCCACACAGCGCACTACTTTTAATCCGAGACGGTCGCATGCTGTGCAAGGCGCGTTTCAAATTATCGTCTTTTGTATCGTCTTTTACACCATGCGTCTTAGGCTTCGTTTTTTTCAATCGTTTTTCTCGCAGAAAAAAAGACGATTATTGGGGACACTCCCTTACTACATGAGAGATGGTACATGTATAGTGTTACACCACATCTACCAGTCTCATTCTGACTACATGAGAGATGGTACATGTATAGTGTAACACCACATCTACCAGTCTCTCTTACTACATGAGAGATGGTACATGTATAGTGTAACACCACATCTACCAGTCTCTCTTACTACATGAGGGTACATGTATAGTGTAACACCACATCTAACAGTCTCTCTCTGACTACATGAGAGATGGTACATGTATAGTGTAACACCACATCTTCCAGTCTCACTCTTACTACATGAGAGATGGTACATGTATAGTGTAACACCACATCTACTAGTCTCTCTCTTACTACATGAGAGATAGTACATGTTGTTCACTTTGTCATACCAATGCCATGCAATGACTGATGAACAATTATAAATGAATATTCGTTCTTGTGTTTAAAATAAATGAGATTATTTCTTGTGTTCTTGGAAATACTTACACAACTCATACAGGTCTGATTGATGCAGTGACTTGTCTCCTCCACTTTCCCTGAGGTTTTCTCTTTCAGAAGGCGATCAGAGCATCGTAGGTCCAAAAACAAATCCATATCACAACCTTTAGTGGCAAATCCATTGGCACAGGACCCAAATACATGGAGTTGACAGCCTGGAGACAAACAGATATATGGAGTTGACAGCCTGGAGACAAACAGATATATGGAGTTGGCAGCCTGGAGACAAACATATACATGGATCTGACAGCCTGGAGATAAAGATATACATGGAGTTGACAGCCTGGAGACAAACATATATATGGCGTTGACAGTCTGGAGACAAACATATATATGGAGTTGAGAGCCTGGAGGCAAACATATACATGGAGTTGACAGCCTGGAGACAAACATATACATGGAGTTGACAGCCTGGAGACAAACATATACATGGAGTTGACAGCCTGGAGACAAACATATACATGGAGTTGACAGCCTGGAGACAAACATATACATGGAGTTGACAGCCTGGAGACAAACATATATATGGAGTTGAGAGCCTGGAGGCAAACATATACATGGAGTTGACAGTCTGGAGACAAACATATACATGGATCTGACAGCCTGGGGATAAAGATATACATGGAGTTGACAGCCTGGAGACAAACATATATATGGAGTTGACAGCCTGGAGACAAACATAAACATGGAGTTGACAGTCTGGAGACAAACATATATATGGAGTTGACAGTCTGGAGACAAACATATATATGGAGTTGACAGCCTGCAGACAAACAGACATATGGAGTTGACAGCCTGGAGACAAACATATACATGGAGTTGACAGTCTGGAGACAAACATATATATGGATCTGACAGCCTGGAGACAAACATATATATGGAGTTGACAGCCTGGAGACAAACAGACATATGGAGTTGACAGCCTGGAGACAAACATATACATGGAATCTTTCAATGGCATTTAGAAGTTGAAAGGTTAACAATAAGGTGAAGAATTACTTATGGATAACAACTTCTTGGTTAGTTGGGTGACGACGTTTCGATGTAGTTCTTACATCGTTATCAAAGTCAATATTGACTTTGATAACGATGTAAGAACTACATCGAAACGTCGTCACCCAATTAACCAAGAAGTTGTTATCCATAAGTAATTCTTCACCTTATCATATACATGGAGTTGACAGCCTGGAGACAAACATATATATGGATCTGACAGCCTGGAGACAAACATATATATGGATCTGACAGCCTGGAGACAAACATATACATGGATCTGACAGCCTGGAGACAAACATATACATGGAGTTGACAGCCTGGAGACAAACATAAACATGGAGTTGACAGTCTGGAGACAAACATATACATGGAGTTGACAGCCTGGAGACAAACATATACATGGATCTGACAGCCTGGAGACAAACATATACATGGATCTGACAGCCTGGAGACAAACATATATATGGAGTTGACAGCCTGGAGACAAACATATATATGGAGTTGACAGTCTGGAGAAAAACATATATATGGAGTTGACAGCCTGGAGACAAACATATATATGGAGTTGACAGTCTGGAGACAAACATATACATGGATCTGACAGCCTGGAGATAAAGATATACATGGAGTGGAGACAAACATATATATGGAGTTGACAGCCTGGAGACAAACATAAACATGGAGTTGACAGTCTGGAGACAAACATATATATGGAGTTGACAGTCTGGAGACAAACATATACATGGAGTTGACAGCCTGGAGACAAACAGACATATGGAGTTGACAGCCTGGAGACAAACAGACATATGGAGTTGACAGCCTGGAGACAAACATATACATGGAGTTGACAGTCTGGAGACAAACATATACATGGATCTGACAGCCTGGAGACAAACAGACATATGGAGTTGACAGCCTGGAGACAAACATATACATGGAGTTGACAGCCTGGAGACAAACAGACATATGGAGTTGACAGCCTGGAGACAAACATATACATGGAGTTGACAGCCTGGAGACAAACATATACATGGAGTTCACAGCCTGGAGACAAACAGACATATGGAGTTGACAGCCTGGAGACAAACAGACATATGGAGTTGACAGTCTAGAGACAAACATATATATGGAGTTGACAGTCTGGAGACAAACATATATATTTTGAGTTGACAGCCTGGAGACAAACATATATATGGAGTTGACAGCCTGGAGACAAACATATATATGGATCTGACAGCCTGGAGACAAACATATACATGGAGTTGACAGCCTGGAGGCAAACATATACATGGAGTTGACAGTCTGGAGACAAACATATATATGGAGTTGACAGCCTGGAGGCAAACATATACATGGAGTTGACAACCTGGAGACAAACATATATATGGCGTTGACAGCCTGGAGACAAACAGATACATGGAGTTGACAGCCTGGAGACAAACATATATATGGATCTGACAGCCTGGAGACAAACATATATATGGCGTTGACAGTCTGGAGACAAACATATACATGGAGTTGACAGCCTAGAGACAAACAGATATATGGAGTTGACAGCATGGAGACAAACATATATATGGAGTTGACAGCCTGGAGACAAACATATACATGGCTTTGACAGCCTAGAGACAAACAGATATATGGAGTTGACAGCATGGAGACAAACATATATATTTTGAGTTGACAGCCTGGAGACAAACATATACATGGAGTTGACAGCCTGGAGACAAATAGATACATAGAGCTGACAGCCTGGAGACAAACACACGTGGTTTACAGCCTGGAGAAAAACAAAAGTGGTTTACAGCCTGGAGACAAACACACGTCGTTTACATTCTGGAGACAAACACATGTGGTTTACAGCCTGGAGACAAACAAAAGTGGTTTACAGCCTGGAGAAAAACACATGTGGTTGACAGCCTGGAGACAAACACACGTCGTTTACAGTCTGGAGACAAACACATGTGGTTTACAGCCTGGAGACAAACAAAAGTGGTTTACAGCCTGGAGAAAAACACATGTGGTTGACAGCCTGGAGACAAACACATGTGGTTTACAGTCTGGAGACAAACACATGTGGTTTACAGCCTGGAGACAAACACAAGTGGTTTACAGCCTGGAGACAAACACATGTGGTTTACAGCCTGGAGACAAACACATGTGGTTTACAGCCTGGAGAAAAACAAAAGTGGTTTACAGCCTGGAGACAAACACATGTGGTTTACAGCCTGGAGACAAACACACGTGGTTTACAGCCTGGAGAAAAACACATGTGGTTTACAGCCTGGAGACACACACAGGTGGTTTACAGCCTGGAGACAAGCACAAGCGGTTTACAGCCTGGAGACAAACACATTTGGTTTACAGCCTGGAGACACACACAGGTGGTTTACAGCCTGGAGAAAAACACATGTGGTTTACAGCCTGGAGAAAAACACACGTGGTTGACAGCCTGGAGACAAACACACATGGTTTACAGCCTGGAGACACACACAAGTGGTTTACAGCCTGGAGACAAACACAAGTGGTTTACAGCCTGGAGACACACACATGTGGTTTACAGCCTGGAGAAAAACGCATGTGGTTGACAGTTTTGGGGGCTGACAGAAATTTCGAGTGGGCAGTCTGGAGAAAATCCTAAATATAGAGTTGACAGTCTGGTTTACAGCCTGGAGACAAACACAAGTGGTTAACAGCCTGAAGACAAACACAAGTGGTTTACAGCCTGGAGACAAACACAAGTGATTTACAGCCTACAGACCACACAAGTGATTAACAGCCTACAGACAAGCACAAGTGGTTTACAGCCTGGAGACACACACAAGTGATTTACAGCCTACAGACAAGCACAAGTGGTTTACAGCCTGGAAACACACAGATAATGTACAACCTGGAGACACACACAAGTGATTTACAGCCTTGAGAGAAACACAAATGATTAACAGCCTAGAGAAAAACCCAAATTGTTTACAGCCTAGAAAAAAACACAAATGACTTACAGCCTAGAAAAAAACACAAATGGCTTACAGCCTAGAGGCTAACAAACATGGTTTACAGCTTGGAGACAAACAGATGGTTTACAGCCTAAAGGCAAACACAAGTGGTTAACAGCCTAGAGACTAACAAAAATTCTCAGATCATAAAACAAAAAACTTAAAGTGGCATGAGCTGCTAAAATGTTCGGACACTATTTCGATCCGTATAGGCCGTAGATTTTATGGGTTTCCCTCATTCCAACACAAATCATTTAGTTTGTCGATGGCCTTCAAAAAGGCAGCTCATGCCACTTTAACAAAGGTTACATATAATGAAGATTGAAATTAAATGCTAATATGTAAAGACCTGCAAAAAACTGCTGAAATAATTCAGTGAGAGATAAAACAATGGCACGTCTTGCTTCTAGGTCCTCTTCTTGAAGCTTAACTTCTTCATATAACACGGCCATTTGTTCTTCAACCTGACAAATATACAAACAAAAGTTTGGTACTTAAATGGATGTGATGGCTGTATGAATGTGGTTTGGTACTTAAATGGATGTGATGGCTGTATGAATGTGGTTTGGTACTTAAATGGATGTGATGGCTGTATACATGTAGTTTGGTACTTAAATGGACATGATCGCTGTATGAATGTGGTTTGGTATTTAAATGGATGTGATGGCTGTATACACATGTACATGTAGTTTGGTACTTAAATGGACATGATGGCTGTATACATGTAGTTTGGTATTTAAATAGATATAATGGCTGTATACATGTAGTTTGGTACTTAAATGGATATGATGGCTGTATACATGTAGTTTTCTTTACACTCAGAGGTTTTATTTTATTACAACTAACTTAATTTACTTGATTTCATTACCACTAAGATCTAGATATAAGCACATTGCGTGATCTCATACCGTTTGACAAGAGAGGAGACTATGTTGAAGTGATTCTAAAGAGGGGAGACAATCCACACGGTAGTTAAACTTCTGGAGAATGAGTTCTGTTTCCAAAGCTTTACATGCAGCAGATTGTGCTGGTTGTTTTATCCTTTCATGAAAAGTTGACTCTGGAAGGCGAGGTGTTGGAGGTTTGAATTCACGTGGTTTTATCACAACTCGATGGCCAGATATTGAGTGATGCCGAATGCTGAACATCCTGGTCAGGGCATCCTCCTCAGCAAATTCAATGATCGCATAAACACCCTGAAACCATTTTTATACAAGTATCAGTAAAACTGATGGATGCTCCTCGATCCCCCATCACAGATATACATGTATGCTAAACCAAATCTAAAGAAAGATGGAGCTGCCTATGATATACCAATCAAGTTATTCATAAAATATTAATGGAGATATCATCCATTTGAGATAATGATAGGGGGAAGTTTGACAATCTGTAAAAACAAAGGACAATAAATGTAAAATATCACAGAGGATGTTACACAGCTTTGAGTATAAATACCAGCCAAGTTTCCAACCAATTCTCAAAATATTAACCACGATATTGCCCAAACAAAAGATGTGTGACAATCTGCATAATCTAAGGGTAATAACTGTATGTATATACTGTATGTATGTACAATGCACAACTACTTGGTAGTGAGTACATGTATATACCCCCCCCCCCCCCCCTCCCACAATTCATTCCAGACAATGCACAACTATTTGGTAGTGAGTACATGTATATACCCCCCCCCCCCCCACCCCAATTCATTCCAGACAATGCACAACTACTTGGTAGTGAGTACATGTATATACCCCCCCCCCCACCCCAATTCATTCCAGACAATGCACAACTATTTGGTAGTGAGTACATGTATATACCCCCCCCCCACCCCAATTCATTCCAGACAATGCACAACTATTTGGTAGTGAGTACATGTATATACCCCCCCCCACCCCAATTCATTCCAGACAATGCACAACTATTTGGTAGTGAGTACATGTATATACCCCCCCCCCCCACCCCAATTCATTCCAGACAATGCACAACTACTTGGTAGTGAGTACATGTATATACCCCCCCCCCCACCCCAATTCATTCCAGACAATGCACAACTATTTGGTAGTGAGTACATGTATATACCCCCCCCCACCCCAATTCATTCCAGACAATGCACAACTATTTGGTAGTGTCAGAGTACATGTATATACCCCCCCCCCCCACCCCAATTCATTCCAGACAATGCACAACTACTTGGTAGTGAGTACATGTATATACCCCCAACACATATAGACTGCACAAATAATGGGCTGAAAGCTTAATGATGTCAGACGAAAAAATTATGGGATGGAAAAGGTATCTTGGACCCATAGGACACATTATACATGCCCAGTTACCTTGAGGTCCAAATGAAGGTGTAAACCATACGAAGAATCAAAGATTGATTATAACAATAACGATAATCGATCAGATGTCTTCATAGTTGTATTACCCTCATTTCAGTCCCTTTTTATGAGTGGTTTGTCCAGGGTAGTGAGACTGATGACCCTGAGAAGGACGGACGGATAGATGGGCGGACGGATGGATGGGAGGATGGACGAGGCGGCGACTATATTCTCTCACAAAATGTTTTAGGCAGCATACATGTAAAACCTCTAAGAATTGAACAAATGTTTATATACATATGTAACTATACATTTTACTTTCCAAAAGAAGGTGCACGAGGAGGTCAGCGCACGGGCGAGGAGATCAGCGCACGGGCGAGGAGGTCAGCGCACGGGCGAGGAGGTCAGTGCAAGGGCGAGGAGGTCAGTGCAAGGGCGAGGAGGTCAGCGCACGGGCGAGGTCAGGTCACGGGTGAGGAGGTCAGGTCACGGGTGAGGAGGTCAGCGCACGGGCGAGGAGGTCAGCGCACGGGCGAGGAGGTCAGTGCACGGGTGAGGAGGTCAGGTCACGGGTGAGGAGGTCAGGTCACGGGTGAGGAGGTCAGGTCACGGGTGAGGAGGTCAGGTCACGGGTGAGGAGGTCAGGTCATGGGTGAGGAGGTCAGCGCACGGGCGAGGAGGTCAGGTCACGGGTGAGGAGGTCAGGTCACGGGTGAGGAGGTCAGGTCACGGGTGAGGAGGTCAGGTCACGGGTGAGGAGGTCAGGTCACGGGTGAGGAGGTCAGGTCACGGGCAAGGAGATCTGCGCACGGGTGAGGAGGTCAGCGCATGGGCGAGGGGGTCAGGTCACGGGTGAGGAGGTCAGGTCACGGGCAAGGAGGTCAGTGCACGGGTGAGGAGGTCAGGTCACGGGTGAGGAGGTCAGGTCACGAGTGAGGAGGTCAGGTCACGGGCGAGGAGATCTGCGCACGGGTGAGGAGGTCAGCGCATGGGCGAGGGGGTCAGCGCATGGGCAAGGAGGTCAGGTCACGGGCGAGGAGATCTGCGCACGGGTGAGGAGGTCAGCGCATGGGCGAGCATGGGACAAGAAGTTTACTGGGACAGTCATGAGTGGTGTGTTGTGTCATTATGGTGGACCATAAACCATGATTAATTTATAAGAACTAGAGAAAATATTATTTATCAAAATAAGATGATCTACAAGGGATGCGTACTATGTGGTAATGTGCTGTTTGAAATATTGGAATAATTTCAGTAGGCGAATGTGACAGAGAGTAAACAAAACTAACAGAGAGTATGAGTTGCTATACCTATACCTGTGTACATGTATATCTTGGTAAAATTTATTATAAAATCTGTTGTATTTGAGAATTTCAACTGACCACTTATTATTGTATGTATATATATTTATGGACACTAAAACACACGGGCACAGGGAAAATCTTCTTGTCTAAAATAACCACTGAGACAAGTTTCTAATTGTGTTAAAAAGAGGTATATCATTTAGACCTTTATACCCCATCATAAATTGTTGTAATAAAGTAAACCTATGAATAAAATTTTAAAATTATATTTGATCATTCTGTTTTATAATTTATGTCGTAACAATTTCACTTTATATATGACAGAGTTGGAAAGTTTAGAAGGGTAAGAAACCAGGCTCTTTGCCAGCATATAAAACCACTGATCTTGACAAGTACTTGGTAACCCTTCCACATCTAGGGCAATTGACTGAAAACTCGACCCTCATGTTTTTTGAACTGAGTAGAACTAGTCAGTGAGCAAATCCAGTTTCAATCGTGTCCTCTCAAGCCAATGTTAGATCTCATTCTATAGGTTAATGAAATAATTGCAATTCTGTTGGAAGTAAAACAAACTAGCTTTATTTCAGTCATGCACAATCCAAGAGCGTTTTTCTACAACAAACAAATGTTTCCTTATACATCGCCATATATGTCAAAAGTGTGCCATAAACAAACTTAGTAGTGCTTTAAACTGTGTTTCTGAGCGGTCAGTGTAAAGCTGTTTCTGGTCTGTACTGCAGAGGAATTCTTTAGAAGCTATTCTGACAGTTCATTTTATGGTGGTTTTCATTAACCTACCCCAGGAGCTAAAGGGCAGATTCTAGAAATAATTTAAAAAAAAAACATTATCAAGTAAAAAGTGAATTTGTTATCTTACCCTTTCTTTATCTTTCAGAATTCTTTGAATATCACCAAATTTGGAGAAGTATTGCCTCAGCGTGGCCTCGTCTGTTTGAGGGGGGAAACCTCGTGTAAATACACTGCGACTTGCCAAATCCTTTCTTTTTTCAAACAAACTCTGATTCCTTTTGTGCTTCTTTCCTTTGCAATGTTCTAGCATCACTATCTCTGACAAAATAGATAAAATTAATACAGAATAAACTATTCAATATAGAGAAACACAAAATCAACTGTTGAATAAAGAGAAACACCAAATCAACTGTTGAATATAGAGAAACACCAAATCAACTATTGAATATAGAGAAACACCAAATCAACTATTGAATATAGAGAAACACCAAATCAACTGTTGAATATAGAGAAACACCAAATCAACTAATGAATATAGAGAAACACCAAGTATTATGTTGCGTGTTCATCACAGTTCTGAATAAATATTAGAATTTAACTTTTGACAACAGACTTGATGTGTTAGACAACCGCTGAAGTGAAGCTAGTGTTGAAAAATGTTCAATTTTTCTATAGAACTACACGTATAATATGCATAATTCAGCTTACTACGACTAAAACCTATATATTTGTCGAATTGAATAACCACCATAGTATTCTTGGATGCGTGTATCTAAAATTATTGCTTACAAAAAGTCAAATTATTTACGAGAAATATAACTCCTGAACTCTAAATTATCCCCCATTGCGCCCTCTTCTGTGAGTAAGGTCTGTTTTGTTGAGATCGAGGCAGTTAGGTCTTTTAGGAAACAGCGAAATCAAACACAATCGGTTAAAAAAGGTAAATATTTTTTTACAGATGATAAATCAATAGCCATTCCTTTCACAAGACTGTTTTGAAACAGCTGGGGCGTGAAACAAACAACAATTATGACTGGAAAGTTGGTATTTATTGAGATTTTGCTTTGCGCTTATCGCCGTCGGACAGGCTATAGAATAGGTCCGTCACTTTGAAAACTTCTTCTGTCAATAAAAAAGGTTGGTCATCGTAAATATTTTATGATTGTCAGGGGGGCAAGCCCCCCTAGAGCCCCCCAAGATTTCTTTTTCTTTATGAATTTTTAACAAAGAAGAAATGAAAAAGGAAATACATGTACTGTAGGCCTACTGGCGAGAAATGGTCGGTCACCGTAAATATGTTATAATCGTCAGGGGGGCAAGCCCCCCTATAACCCCCTAAGTTTTCTTTTTCTTTATGAATTTTTAATAACGAACATAAATTAAAAAAGAAATAACCCAGAAGACTGAAGTCACAGTAAAAAAAAAGGAGTACAGCCCTATCGCCGTATCGGCTGTATGTTGAAGTTGAACACTGACGGAGAGACTTGTATTTAGACAAGCTCGTACATTGTCCTGTCTTATGCATTAAACGAAGCAAAGATGGCGAGCTCTTGTGTAGAGTGAAATCGGCGATTTTAGTAAATGTGAGCGATTTTTGTGCAAATAAAGACTGATTTTCCGATTATGGAGTTCCCTAAGGTATTATACAGAATATTTGAAAGGAAACTAGGTGTTTTGCTGTAAGTTCCAGGTGACGGACCTATTCTATATTCGCACCTCGCCGTGGGTAAGGCCGATTAAATGACTACCGACCTGGTACCAACCATATTAGTCCGAAATATCTGCGATGATGATGTAAGACATTTTCTGACAGATAGGCCATCATCATCGTCAGAACGCATTTTCTGGGAATTTCTTGCCACCCTTCGAGGTGGCAAGACCACCTCTCGTTTCTCATCAAAAATATCAAGATTCTCTTCATAACTTTTAAAAAATAAAATTGCTAACCCGTACTTTAATGATTTCCCTTTCTCCTCACACCAATCTGAAGTCTGTATGTCGACACAAGCCATAGATCTGCCCGGTTAAATCTCACATTGTACCAAACCTTAAATTTACAAAAGTCGCCATTTCCATACTCTCATTGATACGTCACTATATGCGTGAAAGGTCAACATGTCATATGACTACCCACTAGCAGGCGATATAGTTCATTGGTCGTGTTGATTCACGTGACTTCAACAAAAAAAGCAACATGGACTATATCGCCTGCTAGTGGGGTAGTCATGTGACAGGTTGACCTTTGCCGGATATAGTGATGTATCAATGAGAGTATGCAAATGGAGACTTTTGTAAACTAAAGGTTTGGTACAGTTTGTAATTTAACCGGACAGATCTATGGCTTGTGTCGCCGTACAGACTTCAGATTGGTGTGAGAAGAAAGGGAAACCATTAAAGTACGGGTTTGTAATTTTATTTTTAAAAGTTATGTAGAGAATTTTGATATTTTTGATGAGAAACGAGAGGTGGTCTTGCCAGCTCGAAGTGTGTCAAGGAATTCCCAGAAAATTTATGAAAATGTGTTCTGACGATGATGATGGCCTATCTGTCAGAAAAGATATTTCGGACTACAACCATAGATATTCAAACATAAATAAAGAGGTACCTGCAGACATTTAATATTATTAAGAGAGGGCAGATATTCTGATAGAGAGAAATTTGTCATTTTTGTCCACAAATTACCAACCACTTGGTAGGGTCTGTTCTTCTTCGTTCGGCAGTGTGGCAGCTGTTTCCGCCGATCGAAGACTTTCCCCAGCATATTTTAAAAGTTAATGTTCATAAATGCGCCTAAACTTTGGGAAAAAGATATTTCTATCTAGCATTGTTTGTATAGGCAAACTCATTGTAGGCCTACTTTCTCTAACCTGTTGAAACTGAAACTGAAAGTAGAGTTTAATTACGTTAACGGAAAAGTGTCTTCAATTTAATTTCTAATTGAAAAAAAACAGGTTTTCACATCTGGCAGCACAGCCATCGACCTATAGCATTTTTATAAATATATAATGCAGTCTTCTCTCACCTGAATGTAAGTTCAACTTGCAAACATCACAATACACATTCATTTTGAATAATCTCTGGAGAGCCCCAGACGCGGCCTTTTCTGTCAAACCTCAATGTCTCATAAAATAACATCCGTGCTAGAAGTATTTCCAGCATCATAAAACCGTGACGTCATTGCTGTTTGTCACGTGATATTTGATGCGCAACGAATCCGAAGGTAGAAGAAAATGCAATTTCAATCCAAATCAGTCCTGCACGCGTCCGTCACTCAGCAATGTAGGCGATTTTTAGGCTATTTTTTAACAAAGTCAGATCCAATGAGACGTGTCCATTCCACGTATGTGGTGCATTGGGAATAAAAATTACCCCCCATCATCAAACACTGATGCCCTTAAATTGACGTTAATATACCCCGGGATATATTTTGCCTGCTGTATATAATAAAAATGGCAGTCCCCTTCACAAACAGAAAGCACATGTTCTCTCAGTTGTCATCCTCAGTTCGGCGATTTTCCAACAGGAAGACTGTCAATGGTAGGCTTATCCTTAAATTAATCCACCAAAAGTGAATTCCTTAACTGCCTCCTTGTTTTATAATCTGATATTCATAATGTCTTCAGCCAAGTTCAGAGCGGACTAGCCGCACTCGTCAGGTTGGGGAAATGTGCCGATCGAGCTATAGACTGCACTCCTGATCGGGAGTTGGGTGGTTGGAAAACGCAAAGACCGTCTTCGTTCTCCTCAACCCCTACCGTAATGTACGCCTTGCAGAGCAACAACAACGCAGCAGACGCCAAGCTTTGCGTCCGTGTGTTTTTTTCTTGAAAATTATTTATCGTCGCGTGCGCTGACCAGTTCAAAGAAATTCACACAAACTACAAAACGGGAATTCGCCATTTTCAACAAGCCATAGCAGCGTCTAAATAAATGTTTACCTTAGCCATTGATGTTTCAAATTCAAGATTGGTGTCTGTAGTGTTGCTAGTTCAATTTACCAAACTTATGGTGATATTACATATACCAACGTTCAGTCTGTGAATTCTGAAATGCTGCTCGGAAAACTCCGACAAACTTTTGTCGGAAATTACAAGCCATGAAAATAATATTGTAACTGCTCTGTATGGACAATTCCTATCCCAGACTTCTTTAGAACTCATAAAAGATTATTCTTTCCTCTTTTATTTATTTTTATTTATTTGATTTATTTGACATGCACCGTTTGACCCAGTTCGAACGTCGCGCAAAATGGCGGCAAAGTCTCCAAGAAATGACAGTTTGTTGTTGTTTAAGACCAGGTGTACGCCCTTTGGAATAGCTACATGTAATAAAAGCGGACAAGAATAATCTTTTATGAGTTTTAAAGAAGTCTGAGGTAGGAATCGTCCATACCGAGGAGTTACAATAATATTTTCATGGCTTGCAATTTAAGCATCATTTCCACCTTGTATTTCTAATTCGTATACCGAACGTTGGTATATGTAATATCACCATAAGTTCGGTAAATTGAACTATAGTGTTGCATGCTTCCCACGGGGTGACAGTCCGTCGTTCACCCAAACTACTGACTTCGACGAGCGAATTTCAGGTCTTTAAATATTGCCAGTCGGCGCAATTATACGGTGGTCATAAGTGACCATTGATGCATTTTTATTCTGCACACATCGTTTTTAATTCATTTTAAAACTGTTTGATAATGAAAATCTTTTTTATTTACTTCATGCACTAAAACAGTTTAATTGTTAATTGTGTATTTAATTTGAATCGTAAATTTCAGATGGCAGCACATTTACAAGACTTTTTGCATCTCTTCATGTTATTTGTCATAAGGCGTGTTTTCCGAAAACTGAGTGAATGTGTCGGATGACGTCATAATTTATTCATATTCGAGAGGTCAAAGGTCAACGGTAGCAAAATCTGTCAGTTCAAAGGTCATTATGTGAGCTGAATACTACATGTAGCTATTCAGAAACATTTAATTACAATACTTTTATTTCAGTGTCCAATAAGACTGCAGTGAAGAAAGGCATGAGTTTTCAGGAAATGTGTGCCAGAAGAAAGCAAGAAGCCAGCAGAAGTATCCTTGTTCAGGTGCCCTCCAGAAAACATATTGCAAACCTCTATCATCAAATTGGACAATCCAAAAGCATTAGACATATCTTCCATTTTTCTCACATTAAAGTATGTATTAAACTTTTGATCCCATTGTAGTGATAAGCTTCCATTTCCCCACATTAGAATATATGTTAAGTGTTTGACTTCCATTTATGGTTGAATGTTTGGTCCCTTTGTAGCACTATGTATACCATCAAATATCAAATGGCAGAGGATCTTAATTGCGACTCCTCTAATATTGTGTGTGTTATCATGTTCATATATATACTGAACCGCAAAAAAAACGTCCCTCCTTTTTGGATATTGATAATCAGTGTATTTCAAATAGATGTAAACAACACACTTATCAACGGAATGATTCCAAATTTGACACGATTGATCATCATCATTGGTAGACAAATGTTGGAGAATTTCAAGTGACAGTGAGGACAGGTGGCACCACAGTGCGATCTGGAAGTCAATAATGTGTATGGCCACCATGGGCGTTGATTACAGTGTTACATCGTCTGAACATTGAGTGGATGAGATGGTTGATAAAGATCATAGGAACTTTGGTCCAAACTCTGTGGTACGCCTGAGTGAGTCCAGCTGCAGTTGTCGGCCTTGGTCGTACAAGATTGAGCCTCCTCTGAATCTTGTTCCACAAGTGTTCTAGCGGATTTAAGTCTGGACTGAGAGCAGGCCATGGAAGAGTCTGTATGTTGTTTTGACGGAGGAAGTCTCTCGCTGCTCTGGCAGTATGGGCTTGTGCGTTCTCCTGCTTGAAGACATGATTTCCATGACGAGCAAAATGGGGCACAATGAAGGTCTTGGAGCCTGATCGATGTAGCGGGCAGGTGTTACACCATTTCCTCTACCAGGACCAACATTCTGGAACACCATAGGTTTTTGATTCAGTGATATAGCACCCCATACCATAATGCTGGGACGTCCCCACACGTCTCTTTCCAGAGCACACTCATCTGCAAAACGCCCCACTGTCATTCGTCTATCAACCGTCGAGATGCAGTACCGAGTTTCATCGGAGAAGACTAGTTCTCCACTCCCGGTGACACCAATTCCGATAATGGGTGGCCCATTACAGACGAGCACGGCGATGTCGAGCAGTGAGGATTGGACCCCTGTAAGGTCTGTGACATCTGACATTTGCCTGCCTCAAATGCCTGCGCACCGTGTCGTCGCTGATTGGTCTCTGGTGATTGCCAATGGTTGTCTTTGCAGTTTCTGCAGCTGTAGCGAAGCGGTTTTGCAGAAGTTGACGAACAATCTGTCGATCTTGCCTCAACGTTGTTACAGGCGGCCTTCCACTACGAGGACGGTCTGCTGTGCTTCCAGTGGCTTGAACCCATTGCTGCAGGCGGTATATTGCTCGGACATGAACATTGAAGTGGTTTGCTACAGGTCTTGCAGTCTGGCCAGCATGAAGTCTTCCCAAGGCTTGGTCTCTCTCCTCCTGTGACAGTCGTGGCATGTCACTACTGTGAATTTGTGAATGATTCGGTGCATTCTCAGTGGCTTTTTTTTATAGGGATGACACCTTGCAACACACGTGTATTGTGACCTTCAGGCAAAACAAACCGAAAAAGCACCCCATCATTTCTTTAGTAACTGTGCTTTGACAACGTGTTTTGCATATTAGTTACATGATCAGAAACCAAATTTTCTTGACCACTGGCTTCAAACCAGGTCTAGGAAAGATTATTAAATTATTAAAAAATTATTGAAAATTCTGATAATATATGCATTTAGCAACATTTGAATTGGGTGACGTTTCTTTCGCGGTTCAGTATATATGTATATCACAAAAGCAGTCCATTCGGTTTGTCTTGTGTAATTATACATGTATCCCAAAAGCTGTCCAACTGGTTTATCTTGTGTTGTTGTACATCTATGTGTGTATCATAAAAGCTGTCCAGCTGGCACAACAACACAAGATAAACCAGTTGACAGCTTTTGTGAACACAATATAAACCAGTTGACAGCTTTTGTGAACTTTGACCCTTGAATAAAATGTTGAGCTCATAGATGGCCTTGCTTTCCAGAATTCTAAGAATTTTACGAAGAGTGCCACACTCAATTTAACTTATTCTCAATCCATCTTGGGATGGGGGGAGCGACCATCAGTTTTACTAATACTTTTATCTTGGATGGGGGCAGCATCCATCAGCTTTACTGATACTTTAAGTCTTTTGTCTTAGATGGGGGGGAGCGACCATCAGTTTTACTGATACTTTTATCTTGGATGGGGGAAGCGTCCATCAGTTTTACTGATACTTTTATCTTGGATTGGGGAAGCGACCATCACTTTTACTGATACTTGTTTAATGTATATTTTTGCCAGGATTATGTTTTACTGATACTTGTTTAATGTATATTTTTGCCAGGATTATGTTTTACTGATACTTGTTTAATGTATATTTTTGCCAGGATTATGTTTTACTTGAGATGGAGAGTGAATTAGAAGTACAGCGGATCCTATCTACAGCCACTCATTTCACAAACACGGAGAAAATCCCTGTCGAGTCTCGAGTTTTACTTTTAACTCCATCTGATTGGCCAGTAAAACAAAACTTACCAGTTCCTATATACAGCCATATTCAAGACCAGTTCAACATGACTGATTGTTCTAAAGCTAACTCTGTAAGTTCCACATGAGTGATTGTTCTAAAGTTAACTCTGTAAGTTCCACAAGAGTGATTGTTCTAAGCTAACTCTGTAAGTTCCACAAGAGTGATTGTTCTAAGCTAACTCTGTAAGTTCCACATGACTGATTGTTCTAAAGCTAACTCTGTAAGTTCCACATGAGTGATTGTTCTAAAGCTAACTCTGTAAGTTCCACAAGAGTGATTGTTCTAAGCTAACTCTGTAAGTTCCACATGAGTGATTGTTCTAAAGCTAACTCTGTAAATTCCACAAGAGTGATTGTTCTAAAGCTAACTCTGTAAGTTCCACAAGACTGATTGTTCTAAGCTAACTCTGTAAGTTCCACATGAGTGATTGTTCTAAAGCTAACTCTGTAAGTTCCACAAGACTGATTGTTCTAAGCCAACTCTGTAAGTTCCACATGAGTGATTGTTCTAAAGCTAACTCTGTAAGTTCCACAAAAGTGATTGTTCTAAAGCTAACTATGTAAGTTCCACAAGAGTGATTGTTCTAAGCTAACTCTGTAAGTTCCACATGACTGATTGTTCTAAGCTAACTCTGTAAGTTCCACATGACTGATTGTTCTAAGCTAACTCTGTAAGTGCCACATGACTGATTGTTCTAAAGCTAACTCTGTAAGTTTCACAAGAGTGATTGTTCTAAGCTAACCCTGTAAGTTCCACAAGAGTGATTGTTCTAAAGCTAACCCTGTAAGTTCCACAAGATTGATTGTTCTAAAGCTAACTCTGTAAGTTCCACAAGAGTGATTGTTCTAAAGCTAACTCTGTAAGTTCCACATGAGTGATTGTTCTAAGCTAACTCTGTAAGTTCCACAAGAGTGATTGTTCTATTAAAAGCTAACTCTGTAAGTTCCACAAGACTGATTGTTCTAAAGCTAACTCTGTAAGTTCAACAAGAGTGATTGTGCTAAGCTAACTCTGTAAGTTCCACATGACTGATTGTTCTAAGCTAACTCTGTAAGTTCCACATGACTGATTGTTCTAAAGCTAACTCTGTAAGTTCCACATGAGTGATTGTTCTAAGCTAACTCTGTAAGTTCCACAAGAGTGATTGTTCTAAGCTAACTCTGTAAGTTCCACATGACTGATTGTTCTAAAGCTAACTCTGTAAGTTCCACAAGATTGATTGTTCTAAAGCTAACTCTGTAAGTTCCACATGACTGATTGTTCTAAGCTAACCCTGTAAGTTCCACATGACTGATTGTTCTAAAGCTAACTCTGTAAGTTCCACATGACTGATTGTTCTAAAGCTAACTCTGTAAGTTCCACAAGAGTGATTGTTCTAAAGCTAACTCTGTAAGTTCCACATGACTGATTGTTCTAAAGCTAACCCTTTAAGTTGCACAAGAGTGATTGTTCTAAGCTAACTCTGTAAGTTGCACAAGAGTGATTGTTCTAAGCTAACTCTGTAAGTTCCACATGACTGATTGTTCTAAAGCTAACCCTGTAAGTTGCACAAGAGTGATTGTTCTAAGCTAACTCTGTAAGTTCCACATGACTGATTGTTCTAAAGCTAACTCTGTAAGTTCCACAAGAGTGATTGTTCTAAGCTAACTCTGTAAGTTGCACAAGAGTGATTGTTCTAAGCTAACTCTGTAAGTTCCACATGACTGATTGTTCTAAAGCTAACCCTGTAAGTTGCACAAGAGTGATTGTTCTAGGCTAACTATGTAAGTTCCACAAGAGTGATTGTTCTAAGCTAACTCTGTAAGTTCCACAAGAGTGATTGTTCTAAAGCTAACTCTGTAAGTTGCACAAGAGTGATTGTTCTAAAGCTAACTCTGTAAGTTCTACATAATTGATTATTCTAAAGCTATGGCTATAAGTTCTACATGAGTTCTAGCTATGGATTTAAGTTCTGCATGAGTGCTAGCTATGGATTTACGTTCTGCGTGAGTGCTAGCTATGGATGTAAGTTCTGCATGAGTGCTAGCTATGGGTGTAAGTTCTGCATGAGTGCTAGCTATGGATGTACATGTACATTGTAAGCTCTACATGAGTGCTAGCTATGGATGTAAGTTCTGCATGAGTGCTAGCTATGGATGTAAGTTCTGCATGAGTGCTAGCTATGGATTTACGTTCTGCATGAGTGCTAGCTATGGATGTAAGTTCTGCATGAGTGCTAGCTATGGATGTAAGTTCTGCATGAGTGCTAGCTATGGATTTACGTTCTGCATGAGTGCTAGCTATGGATGTAAGTTCTGCATGAGTGCTAGCTATGGGTGTAAGTTCTTCATGAGTGCTAGCTATGGATGTACATGTACATTGTAAGCTCTACATGAGTGCTAGCTATGGATGTAAGTTCTGCATGAGTGCTAGCTATAGATGTAAGTTCTACAGGAGTGCTAGCTATGGATGTAAGTTCTGCAGGAGTGCTAGCTATGGATTTAAGCTCTACATGAGTGCTAGCTATGGATGTAAGTTCTGCAGGAGTGCTAGCTATGGATGTTCTATAAGAGTGACTGTTCTATTTCCACGTGATTCCCTGACTCTGTTTAACCATGTGTTATCTGTTTCTTCACTCACCAGGTATCTGCCCAAATAGAGTATCTCTATGAGTGTAACCGCTTATCAGATCTAGGAAGCCGTCTACGCTTCTTTGTCTGTTCAAATCTGGAGGATATGTTATCAGGACTCTTCCCACAATGCTCTGTTCTTCCTTTCGGATCCACCGTGAATGGATTTGGGAAACACGACTGTGATCTAGATATGACCTTGACCCTCCTGCCAGACGACCAACAGGTATTTCATCTAATTAAACCATGTCATTCCTAAAAGGGGGGACAGTCTCTCAGTCAGACACATGTCTTCCATCGACAGGTCAACAGTTCAAATGCCCAATCTCTCAGTCAGACACATGTCTTCCATTAACAGGTCAACAGTTCAAATGCCCAATCTCTCAGTCAGACACATGTCTTCCATTGACAGGTCAACAGTTCAAATGCCCAATCTCTCAGTCAGACACATGTCTTCCATTGACAGGTCAACAGTTCAAATGCCCAATATCTCAGTCAGACACATGTCTTCCATTGACAGGTCAACAGTTCAAATGCCCAATCTCTCAGTCAGACACATGTCTTCCATTGACAGGTCAACAGTTCAAATGCCCAATCTCTCAGTCAGACACATGTCTTCCATTGACAGGTCAACAGTTCAAATCCCCAATCTCTCAGTCAGACACATGTCTTCCATTGACAGGTCAACAGTTCAAATCCCCAATCTCTCAGTCAGACACATGTCTTCCATTGACAGGTCAACAGTTCAAATGCCCAATCTCTCAGTCAGACACATGTCTTCCATTGACAGGTCAACAGTTCAAATGCCCAATCTCTCAGTCAGACACATGTCTTCCATTGACAGGTCAACAGTTCAAATCCCCAATCTCTCAGTCAGACACATGTCTTCCATTGACAGGTCAACAGTTCAAATCCCCAATCTCTCAGTCAGACACATGTCTTCCATTGACAGGTCAACAGTTCAAATGCCCAATCTCTCAGTCAGACACATGTCTTCCATTGACAGGTCAACAGTTCAAATGCCCAATCTCTCAGTCAGACACATGTCTTCCATTGACAGGTCAACAGTTCAAATCCCCAATCTCTCAGTCAGACACATGTCTTCCATTGACAGGTCAACAGTTCAAATGCCCAATATCTCAGTCAGACACATGTCTTCCATTGACAGGTCAACAGTTCAAATGCCCAATCTCTCAGTCAGACACATGTCTTCCATTGACAGGTCAACAGTTCAAATGCCCAATCTCCCAGTCAGACACATGTCTTCCATTGACAGGTCAACAGTTCAAATGCCCAATCTCTCAGTCAGACACATGTCTTCCATTGACAGGTCAACAGTTCAAATCCCCAATCTCTCAGTCAGACACATGTCTTCCATTGACAGGTCAACAGTTCAAATGCCCAATCTCTCAGTCAGACACATGTCTTCCATTGACAGGTCAACAGTTCAAATGCCCAATATCTCAGTCAGACACATGTCTTCCATTGACAGGTCAACAGTTCAAATGCCCAATCTCTCAGTCAGACACATATCTTCCATTGACAGGTCAACAGTTCAAATGCCCAATCTCCCAGTCAGACACATGTCTTCCATTGACAGGTCAACAGTTCAAATGCCCAATCTCTCAGTCAGACACATGTCTTCCATTGACAGGTCAACAGTTCAAATCCCCAATCTCTCAGTCAGACACATGTCTTCCATTGACAGGGCAACAGTTCAAATGCCCAATATCTCAGTCAGACACATGTCTTCCATTGACAGGTCAACAGTTCAAATGCCCAATCTCCCAGTCAGACACATGTCTTCCATTGACAGGTCAACAGTTCAAATCCCCAATCTCTCAGTCAGACACATGTCTTCCATTGACAGGTCAACAGTTCAAATGCCCAATATCTCAGTCAGACACATGTCTTCCATTGACAGGTCAACAGTACAAATCCCCAATCTCTCAGTCAGACACATGTCTTCCATTGACAGGTCAACAGTTCAAATGCCCAATCTCTCAGTCAGACACATGTCTTCCATTGACAGGTCAACAGTTCAAATGCCCAATCTCTCAGTCAGACACATGTCTTCCATTGACAGGTCAACAGTTCAAATGCCCAATCTCCCAGTCAGACACATGTCTTCCATCAACAGGTCAACAGTTCAAATCCCCAATCTCTTAGTCAGACACATGTCTTCCATTGACAGGTCAACAGTTCAAATGCCCAATCTCCCAGTCAGACACGTGTCTTCCATTGACAGGTCAACAGTTCAAATGCCCAATCTCCCAGTCAGACACGTGTCTTTCATTGACAGGTCAACAGTTCAAATCCCCAATCTCTCAGTCAGACACATGTCTTCCATCGACAGGTCAACAGTACAAATGCCCAATCTCTCAGTCAGACACATGTCTTCCATTGACAGGTCAACAGTTCAAATCCCCAATCTCTCAGTCAGACACATGTCTTCCATTGACAGGTCAACAGTTCAAATCCCCAATCTCTCAGTCAGACACATGTCTTCCATTGACAGGTCAACAGTTCAAATGCCCAATATCTCAGTCAGACACATGTCTTCCATTGACAGGTCAACAGTTCAAATCCCCAATCTCTCAGTCAGACACATGTCTTCCATTGACCGGTCAACAGTTCAAATGCCCAATCTCTCAGTCAGACACATGTCTTCCATTGACAGGTCAACAGTTCAAATCCCCAATCTCTCAGTCAGACACATGTCTTCCATTGACAGGTCAACAGTTCAAATCCCCAATCTCTCAGTCAGACACATGTCTTCCATTGACAGGTCAACAGTTCAAATGCCCAATCTCTCAGTCAGACACATGTCTTCCATTGACAGGTCAACAGTTCAAATGCCCAATCTCTCAGTCAGACACATGTCTTCCATTGACAGGTCAACAGTTCAAATGCCCAATATCTCAGTCAGACACATGTCTTCCATTGACAGGTCAACAGTTCAAATGCCCAATCTCTCAGTCAGACACATGTCTTCCATTGACAGGTCAACAGTTCAAATCCCCAATCTCTCAGTCAGACACATGTCTTCCATTGACAGGTCAACAGTTCAAATGCCCAATCTCTCAGTCAGACACATGTCTTCCATTGACAGGTCAACAGTTCAAATGCCCAATCTCTCAGTCAGACACATGTCTTCCATTGACAGGTCAACAGTTCAAATCCCCAATCTCTCAGTCAGACACATGTCTTCCATTGACAGGTCAACAGTTCAAATGCCCAATCTCTCAGTCAGACACATGTCTTCCATTGACAGGTCAACAGTTCAAATGCCCAATCTCTCAGTCAGACACATGTCTTCCATTGACAGGTCAACAGTTCAAATGCCCAATCTCTCAGTCAGACACATGTCTTCCATTGACAGGTCAACAGTTCAAATGCCCAATCTCTCAGTCAGACACATGTCTTCCATTGACAGGTCAACAGTTCAAATGCCCAATCTCTCAGTCAGACACATGTCTTCCATTGACAGGTCAACAGTTCAAATGCCCATTCTCTCAGTCAGACACATGTCTTCCATTGACAGGTCAACAGTTCAAATCCCCAATCTCTCAGTCAGACACATGTCTTCCATTGACAGGTCAACAGTTCAAATGCCCAATCTCTCAGTCAGACACATGTCTTCCATTGACAGGTCAACAGTTCAAATGCCCATTCTCTCAGTCAGACACATGTCTTCCATTGACAGGTCAACAGTACAAATACCCAATCTCTCAGTCAGACACATGTCTTCCATTGACAGGTCAACAGTTCAAATGCCCAATCTCTCAGTCAGACACATGTCTTCCATTGACAGGTCAACAGTTCAAATCCCCAATCTCTCAGTCAGACACATGTCTTCCATTGACAGGTCAACAGTTCAAATCCCCAATCTCTCAGTCAGACACATGTCTTCCATTGACAGGTCAACAGTTCAAATGCCCAATCTCCCAGTCAGACACATGTCTTCCATTGACAGGTCAACAGTTCAAATGCCCAATATCTCAGTCAGACACATGTCTTCCATTGACAGGTCAACAGTTCAAATCCCCAATCTCTCAGTCAGACACATGTCTTCCATTGACAGGTCAACAGTACAAATGCCCAATCTCTCAGTCAGACACATGTCTTCCATTGACATGACCACAGTTCAAATCCCCAATCTCTCAGTCAGACACATGTCTTCCATTTACAGGTCAACAGTTCAAATGCCCAATCTCTCAGTCAGACACATGTCTTCCATTGACAGGTCAACAGTTCAAATGCCCAATCTCTCAGTCAGACACATGTCTTCCATTGACAGGTCAACAGTTCAAATGCCCAATCTCCCAGTCAGACACATGTCTTCCATTGACAGGTCAACAGTTCAAATGCCCAATCTCTCAGTCAGACACATGTCTTCCATTGACAGGTCAACAGTTCAAATCCAGCTCAGTCCAAAGAAAAATTGATTGATTGATTGAATAGGTTTTTCACTCGATGGCCTATGTGGCTATTTGCTAAAGGTTGGGGGTTTTCTCCGGCAAAAAGCTTCCCTCACTAAACTTGCAAAGCTGCCAAATAAGTGAAATAATGTTGAGTGCGGTGTAAAACATCGGTCCATTCCTAGTACAGTTGTTTCCCTTGATTGCTTTATCTGTGTTATGTTTTCACTAACGTTCTGACAAAATAAAATGTCTTTGTCCTTGACAGACTGGAAGAAATACCAATTTGAAATTTATGACAAAGAAAAGAACAGATAATGAGAGAGGCTTTGTGCAGAGAAGTTTACAGACAGTGGCTGATATTGTTGAACAGTTTATTCCCCTGTGTTGGGGTGTACAGAGAATCCTTAATGCCAGAGTACCCATTGTCAAGTTCCGCCATGAAGCTTGTAATATAGAATGTGATCTCTCCTTTAGTCACTTGTAAGTCTTTATTTCACTGATTCACCATGTACATAAGCTGGTTACAGTTATGAGTTGTTGGCCTCTGTAACTCACTGCGTACATAAGCTGGTTACAGCTTTCAGTTGCCGTCCTCTGTAACTCACTATGTACATAAGCTGGGTACAGTTATGAGTTGTTGACCTCTGTAACTCACTGCGTACATAAGCTGGTTACAGTTATGAGTTGTGGTCCTCTGTAACTCACTGTGTACCTAAGCTGGTTACAGTTTTCAGTTGTGGTCCTCTGTAACTCACTATGTACCTAAGCTGGTTACAGTTATGAGTTGCCGTCCTCTGTAACTCACTATGTACATATTATTATAAGCTGGTCTGAAAAAATATCTTGTGAACCACGGGGCAGAATTTTGTGAAATTTGAGTTATAGCTTATTTATTTGGGACATTTATAATGGGTCAAGCTTTGGTGGCCGTGCGTCTGTTCTGTTAATTAGGTCTGGCTTTGAGATATGTTTTATTTTCTGTTGATTAGGTCTGGCTTTGAGATATATGTTTTATTTTCTGTTGATTAAGTCTGGCTTTGAGATATGTTTTATTTTCTGTTGATTGGGTCTGGCTTTGAGATATATGTTTTATTTTCTGTTGATTAAGTCTGGCTTTGAGATATATGTTTTATTTTCTGTTGATTAGGTCTGGCTTTGAGATATATGTTTTATTTTCTGTTGATTAAGTCTGGCTTTGAGATATATGTTTTATTTTCTGTTGATTAGGTCTGGCTTTGAGATATGTTTTTTTTCTGTTGATTAGGTCTGGCTTTAAGATGTCTGAAATTTTGTGGAATTGGAGCCAAATGGACAGCCGTGTATGTCCACTAGTATTTTGTATCCGCCATTGGGCACGTATTAATGAGATCACGAGAAAACACCCGGGAGCCTGGCTGTCTAACTTCATCCTAACCATACTGGTTGTGTTCTTTCTACAAAATCTTCCCAACAAACTTTTGCCTTCACTTTCAGGTAAATATTTCTGTTTAAAAATACTGTACTGACTTTTTTGTATAACTTCCACCAATGGGCCACGCCGTCACGGGTTCGAATCCCACTCAGTCCTCCAAAAGTTACCACCGAAAGGTTGTGGGTTTCCTCCTGACATAGAGCTTGGTTTCCTCCCATAATAAAACTGGCAACGCCGCCGTATAATTGAAATAATCTTGAGCGCGGTGTAAAACACCAAACAATCAATCAATCAATGAGACATATAACATATTCAATGGTCATTTGTTTATAGGAGTTGCAGCTTTAGGAAAAATAAACACTTCCGTAAACACAATTTCAAAGAAAAATCATCAGAGCCTAGGTGAGTTTCTATTTTAAGTCCATTGACACACAAAGAGTTTGAGTGATCGTCACTCAATCTGACATGAGCCTTCCATCAATGAGGCGCAGGTTCAACATCCACTCAGACCAAATAAAAAATTTCTGAATGAATTATTCAATTGATCACCATATGTAGAAGAGTTGCCAGGTACTCGCCAAAGGTTAACCTCTGTGCAGAGAGCCCCGTTTACCTCCCCCCCACTAAACCTGGCAAGGCCGCTATACATGTATAAGTGTGATAATCTTGAGTGCGGCGTAAAACATCAATCAACCAAACACAAAAACAAAAGGTTTTTCTAGATGTGACAATTTCCTGAAATTCCATCTTTATTCAAGCTAAAAGGAAGTGATATAAGTATTTATGTCATTAACATGATATTTCTTTGTTCAGGTGATTTACTGAGGGAGTTCTTTGTCTTCTATTCTTCATTTGATTTCCACTCGTATGGTCTATCCGTGCTTCATGCCTCTACATTCAGCAAACCGGACTTCTCCCCGGTGTATATTGAGAACCCACTTGATGGAAGCCACAATATCAGTCAAAACATCAACATCAACGAACTAGAGAAATTTAAAAAGGCTTGTGAAACAGCTCTATGGAATCTAGAGGCCAGAGAAAACAAGGAGAGAAACATTTGGGGAATTATGAATATATTAACCCCAAATGAAAGTTTGAACTCGACCAAAATCCATGTGACAGTGGGGGAGTTGTTTACTGAGGATTCCCCAGCCATACAGACCACAGACACGATAAACACATCAGACAAGAAATCATGAAATCCATTCACATTTCTAATAAAGTTTTTATACGCCCGACTATAAAAAAGTTGGTCGTATGATGGTATCACCAGCGCCGTCCGTCCGTCCGTCCGTCCGTCCGTCCGTCCGTCTGTCTGTCTGTCCGTCCGTCCGTCCGGCCGTCCGGCCCGGATTCCCTTCCGCTCCATAACTTGAAGAGTTTTGATCTAATCTTTACAATTCTTTCACAACATATACCTTGTGGGTAGAAGGTGTGTCATGGTCCATTTATGACATCGTCGATTGCATAATGTGGCTTCTACATTGGATTATGTAGTATTCTGTCTTAGTCTATATCTTCGTTCCCTTCCGCTCCATAACTTGAAGAGTTTTGATCCGATCTTTACAATTATTTTTACAACATATAGTTTAGGGGTAGAAGATGTGTCTTGAACCATTTAGGACATTGTCGATTGCATAATATGACTTCTACATTGGATTATGTAATATTCTGTCTTAGTCTATATCTTCGCTCCATAACTTGAAGAGTTTTGATCCGATCTTGACGATTCTTTCAGAGTATATACTTTATGGGCAGATAGTGTGTCGTGTACCATTTCTGACATCACCTGTTGCATAATATGGCAGCCCTATTGGATTATGTAATATTCCCTTTTGGCTCCAGAACTTCTTTCATTTTGATATAATCTCTCCAATTCTTTTAGAGTATATAAACCTTATAGGTAGATAATGTGTCGCTTACCAAATTTGATTTCAGTCCACATATTTTTTTGTCTGTTTTCAAGAGTTTTTTTTTTTTATCAGAAATGTGTACCTGATGTTTAATATATATATATATTAATATATATCAATGCTTTTTTGAGTACACTTGGTCCAGAGTAATACTGGAAGGCAATTAATTTATACATTCTGAGACTGTTTTCTTGGATAATTTAATGTGCACTATAATAACAAAAAAATACCATTTTCCCCACTTTATTACCCATCTGGTATTTATCAGAGTGGCTGTTTAAATAGAGATAAGGGGAGGATGACATCCACCAGAGTAGTACACAAGGTTTGTATATTTACACACCATTGTATCAGTGGTCAGCCTGAAGATTGTTTGCTTTGTAATAAAACTTTTACAGCCAAGTCCAATAGAACAGTGTCCCAGTCAAAACTGTTAAAATTCAAGAATTGTAAGCTAAATTGTATTGATTGCTCCTTCCCAATTATGGAACATAACAGCAATATCAAAACAGCCACAATATTTCAGTTTTTTCTATTAAAATGTGATTGAAATTAACTGAACAGATAATATATGTGTACTATAACCTACTGTGGCTGTTTAAATAGAGATAAGAGTATGTATAACGTACTGGTATTTAGTTGCAGCTTCATAAAATTCAGAAGAAAAAAACTTCTAATGTGAACAAGAAATTCGAATGGATGAAATTAAAACAAATGTTATATTAAATCTAAAGTTGTTAATCGTAGCGGTTCGACTTTGCCACGGCGGGCGTATGTTGAGTTTACTAAAACTCTTGTTAATCTTCCTGTTTATTGCGAGCTGTCAGATTTTTTGTATCTGAAACAGAATGGTATTAGCCAATCAACCATGTTTGGGTAACTTTGATTCAACTCTGGCAACAAAATGTCTAGTTGCAACAAAAAATGCCTGTGTACACTAGGTTATGTATTAATGGTGTGCACTAGGTTATGTATTACTGGTGTGCACTAGGTTAAGTATTAATGGTGTGCACTAGGTTATGTATTAATGGTGTGCACTAGGTTATGTATTACTGGTGTGCACTAGGTTATGTAATGTAATGTAATGCTTTATTTATTTTTCGAGGATGACCCACAGCCCAAAGGCCACGAGGGGATCTCCTCAACAAAATACAATATATACATACACAAACAGATACAACATAATCAACTAAATAAAGTAACAAATAAAAGATCACTTAAATTGCATAAGTATGTACAGATTAATTGTTAGTATTGCCACCAGAAGAAAATCGGTTTGACTCTTTAATGAACTGGTGAACACTACTAAAAACAAGAAAATTAGTTTTAGTTTCAAAACTTTGAGAGCCAAAAAGTAAAATATTACAAATATGTTTGGAGCAACTTGGTATAAAGATGGTTTGGTGAACACCAGGTGCAATTGTCTGAAAAATTGAGTGCAGCATCCGCTTCCTATGAGCGGCATATGTGGGACATTCTAGCAAGAAATGTTGTCTAGTTTCTGAAGACGTTCGACAGGTCTGGCATAGTTGATCTTCTGTGATATTGAATTTGAATAAATCCGCTTGTAAAGCACTTAAACCCATCCTCATCCTACAGTGAAGTACTGAAGAATAGTTGTCAAAAGAATTATATAGTTTAATGAGGCCGTCCTTTTTTGTCAAAGTCGGATATAAAAATCTTTTGAAACTGTTCAAAGATAACGACCGTGCGTGGCATGGAAGTTTATTCCATTCTTTGACCGATGATGGGAAGAAAGACGAGTAATACAATTGGGTTCTACTCTGCAAGGTACGAATATTATAACGGTTACGCAAACCATAACCGCCGTCTAAATCTCCATATCGAAAGGGTACATATTGTTGTAAATAAGTCGGCGTCAAAAAATTTCTGATTTTGTACAGTAGTATCAATTTATGTGACTTGCGACTTTCCGACAATGGTTGCCAATTTAACTCCTCCATAAGTGACTTGTATGGAGTTCGACGCAACCCACCTGTACACATTAAAGCTGCCCGGCGCTGGATTTTTTCAATTTTACCTGATAAGGCTACCGAACAATTGTCATAAAGGATATCTCCGTATTCAAGAGAAGACCTAACCGTACTGTTGTATACGTTTTGGAGGCACTTTCTCGGGAGAACCTTTCTTGCACGAAAAATAACACTTAATTTTTTATTGCACTGGTTAACAATCAGTCGAATATGTTCGTCCCATTTACCATTACTCTGGAGAACAATTCCAAGATGTTTGTGGGAAGTCACATTTTTCACCAGATTGTCATCCAAATACAGCGTGAGTTGGCGAGAATGTGGTTTTAAGGTAAATAATAAAGATACTGTTTTTTGTGCATTTAATGTTACCATCCATTGTGAGGCCCACGATGACAATCGATTTAAGTCGCGGTTAAGTTTTAACTCAGACTCGTGCAATTCTATAATCTCCTCGTGTAACGAAGTGTCATCAGTAAATAAGTTCATATGACTTTCGATATTTTTTGAAATGTCGTTAACGAAAATTAAATGGAGCAATGGACCCAAAACCGAGCCCTGGGGCACGCCTGTATAGATGGGTTGTATGTCAGAGTTTACGCCATTGAGACACACTTGTATAGACCTGTTAGACAGATACTCTCTAAGCCAGGACAACAGCGGGTCCTCTATGCCTAATTGCTGTAGCTTAAAGATAAGACCCTCGTGCCATACCTTATCGAACGCCTTACTTACATCTAAGAACACTAAGCATACATTGTTTCCCCTATCTAATGCTTTATATATTTCATGAACTATTTTTGTTAATTGATATATAGTACTATCACCTTTTTTAAAACCAGAATTATTTGGTATAAGTAGGTCATTTGATATACAATATTCATACAGACGCTTATAAACTATTTTTTCCAAAACTTTGGAGAGACAAGGTTGAATAGAAACAGGTCTATAATTTGAAACAATATGCTTGTCACCTTTTTTATATATGGGACATACTCTTGAAAGCTTCCATAAGGAAGGGAAAGTCCCCGTACTCAATGAATAGTTAAATAATTTACTAAGATAGGGTGATATAAAATCGGCGGCATTTTTGAGTACGAAATTTCCGATCCCATCCGTACCAATAGATTTTCTAATGTTTAGTGCCTTTAACAAATTGTTTACCTCTTTCTCATTGGTTTGTACAACAGACAAGCGAGATTTTGTTATATAAGAGAAATGTGGAAGTATTGGAATAATTTCAGGCATGTTTGCTTGTGAGGCAAAATACGTACTGAATTCATTTGCTTTGTCCAGATCACGTGATACAGTTTTACCATTGGATGTTAAGGATGGAATGACAGACTTCGCTTTATTGCCAAGAATGGATTTTATTGACGACCAGTATGTTTTTGAGTCCAAGCTTGGGTCGGATAATTTTGTCTTTATATTAGTTGAATACCGCAGTATTGCTTGGCGTTTAGAGTGGTTTGCCTCTCGTCGACTGAGATAGTAAGCAAAACGATCTTTCTCCGATTTTGTGCGTTTAAACTTTTTGAAGGATCTATCCCGAATTCTCAGTTTCCGTCGCACATCATTAGTCATCCATGGCTTATCACGTGGTCTGACCATAACCTGCTTGTTCGGAATGCATTCCTTACAGCAAGACAGAAACAATTCGTTCCATGCATTTAATTGGTCATCAATTTCCGGAAATACATCGCACACATTCCATGGTGTAATGCGCAGAAGATCACTGAATTTAATCAAATCGGCACATTTGAAGTCCCACATTTCTCTTACATAACATTTAGGTTTATCAATGCATTCAAAAACAAGTTTACAAAAAATGATACAGTGATCAAGATTAGCTAAAGGAGGCATAACGCCGAAATCACTAATCTGTCCTGGGGAATCGGTGACAAGTAAATCTAGTATATAAGCATTTTCCTCGTTGTATCGTGTTGGCTCATTTATGAGCTGATGTAATTTTTTTCCGCGAAAGAGGTCCACCAACTTCATCTTTAACTCACTATTTTCATGATGTTGCCCCCATACTGTACATCTATCGTTAAAATCCCCCAATATCAAAATACCATCAGGATTTTCATATAAGGCCAAAGTTAAGGATTCATCCAAGTTATCAAGGAAAGCGTCCCTACATTCCGCTGTCTGATTGGGTGGTCGATAACATACTGCTATGAATAACCTTCGATTTAATTCTTCAATAACAATCCATAACATTTCATTTTCATTTTCTAAATCATACCTACGGGTAACATTAAATTTAGAATTGCAGTAGATTGCCACGCCACCACCACGTCTATTTCTATCAAGTCTCTCTACAAAGTATCCATCAACATGTAAAATTTCATCCGATATTTCATTACTTAGCCAAGTTTCTGTTACACATATAAAATCAAAGTTATTCTGATTACATAAAATGGATTGTATTTCATCTACTTTAAAGTATGAAGATAACACATCGTCATTTTGCGCTAACAAGCTACGAGCATTGAGATGACAACAGTTAAAATAATTAGAAAGACCTGGGCCGGGGTTCGTATGGATATCTCCACATCTTAACAACATGAGCAGGTGACATATAGTGATATAGTGCTGATTACAGACAGCGCATAGCATTGCTATATGTACTATTACTAGAGGAGTGCACATTAATGTAGAAAACACTATAAAATCTCTCAATAATCTATAAAGTTCTGATATCTTTTTGATTTCCTTATATTTAACATAATTATGCCATATCCCAATGGCCGCTCTATGCTGACTTATGTTATCCATTGCTTAGAGTTGGAGTAGTAGAGACAGGAAGCAGATACTTGCACACTTTGATCAATTTTGAGAGTTTACATATACTAATGCTAATGTGTAAATTAATTATCAATTTCAAATAGTAAAGTAATGGCATAAAAATAAATATATAAATAACTAAACCTAAGTAAACGATTAAAGAGTATGTTGACATTTTAGAAAATGAAAATCAGAGTATCCGATTCTCACCATGGGTTAGGAAAAAATGACATTTATATAGGCCGTTTTCCCGTTTTGTCCCACTTGTATCGACATACCGTACTAGGACAAATGTCCCCCCCCCCTTCCCCGGACCCCCCCCCCCCCCCCCCCTCTCACAGTTACTATCAAATCCTTTATCATACAAATGTTCCGAAAATTTTAATGTGTGGTGATCATTATATAAATGTTCCTAATGCTTGGATATATATCCGGTGAATGCCACAATATTAAATGGTACTACACAGTCATGATTGAAGATCAATGATCAACTGGTACAGCACAGTCATAACTGAAGGTCAGTTCGGTTGACAGTACTTTCAGCCAGTCCAACTGGTATCCAAAAATAGGTCACACACTACACCAAACAATGATATAACTTAGTTACTCACTCGATTCGTTACTAGAAAATATCATGCGATGAACGATTTAGTTGACAGATCTGGTTTTCTGCAGTACAAACAACTAACTATATATTGACACGTTGTCGTTCACGAAGAAAGAAAAGGGAATACACTGTTGCATGAATTTTAATCGAGACATTTCAATCAGCTTCCATTTATTTATTCAGTGTATTAAAAGTAAGTCAACGCATCTTACAAGTCACCATTCTCCACACAGTTCAGGTTTGAAATGTCTTGCCTTAAGTAAGCTTAGGGAAAATCTAAACATAATATTAATTGATTGATTGATTGTTTGGTGTTTTATGCTGCGCTCAAGATTATTTCACTTATATAGCGGCGTTGCCAGTTTTATTGTGGGAGGAAACTGGGCTCTATGCCCGGAGAAAACCCACGCCCTTCCGTGGGTAATTGCAACCATCCCACATAGGTCGTTCGAGTAAAAACCCAGTCAGAAAATTTTCCAATTTTTGGACTGAGTGGGATTCGAACCCGCGACCCATTGGTGGAAGGCTATTCGGATTGAGCGTCCAACGCTCTACACACTGAGCCACGGAGGCCCCCTAAACATAATATTAAACCTGCCGATAAAGGCTCGGCAACAGTTATTATGTCTAGACAAGATTATATTGAAGAGGTAGAACTGCAGCTAAGCAACCCTCTTTATTACCAAAAGGAAATTTGGCCTGAAAATGTAAGAATTACCGCCGAGCCTGATGACGTCACATAGATTTACGCAAAGCTTTCTGGGTAAAATGTACCTCAGTTTGCCATTTTGTTTATAGCATAGATGACATAACCTGTTTTTATCCATACATTGTTCTGGTCACTTAACGCCTTTTACGTCTTCTTTTCGATACAGTATTTTTTCTTCCGCTATATTTTAAAATTATGTTAACATCCCTCAATTCCCCCCAAATGCTTTGCGCGTAAATCCCAAGTGACGTCATCGAGCAATCGGTCAATTGTCCATATTATTGTTCTTTGTCTTGAAGAAAAAGGCTACCTAAATGAAATGCAGTATTGTTCTGCTATTTGGAATCTGATCATAACTCTCAAAACAGGGTCTTCTATATTCTTCCCAAAATTCACAAGCCTTTTGATTTTGATTTATTCACCAGAAACGAGAACATAAAAATTGAAGATACAACACAATTTAACAAAGCAATTATAGTAATTAATGGAAAAGTAAAATTCTGGCAGGAATAAAACCACATGGGGCTTGGTCTATCCCATTATTAATGGTGTAACTTATAGTATGGCAAAGTGTTCGTTTTTTTTCACATTTGGCATTTTTCCCCTTTGTCTTGAAACTTTACTCATGCCAAAGCAAGTGATCTTTTAACATAGATTTGAACAGTGAGAAAGACTGACCCGTTTTTATACGCCCGGCTTGAAAAGCGGGCTGTATAATGGTATCATCTCCGGCAGTCCGGCGTCCACTTTCCCTTCCGCTCCATAACTTCTAAAGTTTTGATTCCATCTGCACAATTTTTTCTAAGTATATACCTTATGGGTCGAAGGTGTGTCGCAAACTATTTTTAACATCACTGGTTACATAATATGGGAGTTATATTGGATTATGTAATATTCCCTTCCGCTCCATAACTTCCAATGTTTTGATTCCATCTGCACAATTTTTTCTGAGTATATACCTTATGGGTGGAAGGTGTGTCGCGAACTATTTTTGACATCATACATTGCGTAATATGGCAGCCATATTGGGTTATGTAATATTTACTTTTTCTCTCCATAACTTTAACAAATATGATCCGATGTTTTCAATTCTTTCATGTTACATACCATATTAACAGACAGTGTGTAAAAAAATTGTTTATGATATCAACTATTGCAAATTATTGGATTATGTACATTCCCTTTTATTCTTACTTTCATTTTCATGAAAATAACCTTTAAATTATAAAATGGCTTCTACTTTTCCGATTCTCATCAAAAAAGGATTTTTTCAAATTGCAATAATGTTTCTAAATTGATTAAGACTATTCTTAAATCAATTTATAACGTTTTAATCAAATGAAAAATACATATAAGGATTAAAGTTTTATCTACAGACCAAGAGATAAGTATCCCAGCTTTGGTCTATTTACCTTGTCAACTTACAGTTAGCTCTCAGTCTCTCTTGAGAGATATATGGCTAAACCAGGCTTTGTGTACCACATGGCCCCATAAAACAGTGGGTGCGTAGTTGTGTTATGTGTCATAATGTGTCATAAATATAAACATTATCAAGTTCCTTGGACATGGTGTTAACGGCTATGTGCGGGTCCCTATCTGATAACGCACAGCTGGTGTCATGTGCGAATAACAACAATTCTAAAAGACTGGATGACTTTACAATATCGTTAATGTAAAGTAAAAATATTGTCGGTCCCAAGATGGAGCCTTGGGAACTCCATAGTCCATATTCCCGACCTGACTCAAGGCATTGTTTATAGAGACACGTTGGGTTCGATCGGCCAGGTAACATCGGAACCATGTATTACCATGTTATAGCGCGGATTCCATAGTGATGTCATTTATGTAAAAGTATGGAGTGATTGACCGTATCGAATGCCTTGGACATGTCAGGTCTAGGAATAGGACTGCAGAGGACAGTTGTTATCTACCGTGTAGAGACTAGTTTCTCATAGAGAGATAAGGCTACATGGGTAGTTGGGTGATTAGGACGGAACCCAAACTGGTTGGGGTTAAGGATGTTCTGGTCTGTTAAGGATGTTCTGGTCTGTTAAGGATGTTCTGGTCTGTTAAGGATGTTCTGTTCTGTTAAGGATGTTCTGGTCTGTTAAGGCTGTTAAGGATGTTCTGGTCTGTTAAGGCTGTTCTGGTCTGTTAAGGATGTTCTGTTCTGTTAAGGATGTTCTGGTCTGTTAAGGATGTTCTGGTCTGTTAAGGATGTTCTGGTCTGTTACGGATGTTCTGGTCTGTTAAGGCTGTTAAGGATGTTCTGGTCTGTTAAGGCTGTTCTGGTCTGTTAAGGATGTTCTGTTCTGTTAAGGATGTTCTGGTCTGTTAAGGATGTTCTGGTCTGTTAAGGATGTTCTGGTCTGTTAAGGCTGTTCTGGTCTGTCAAGGATGTTCTGTTCTGTTAAGGCTGTTCTGGTCTGTTAAGGCTGTTCTGGTCTGTTAAGGATGTTCTGGTCTGTTAAGGATGTTCTGGTCTGTTAAGGATGTTCTGGTCTGTTAAGGATGTTCTGTTCTGTTAAGGATGTTCTGTTCTGTTAAGGCTGTTCTGGTCTGTTACGGATGTTCTGGTCTGTTAAGGATGTTCTGTTCTGTTAAGGATGTTCTGGTCTGTTAAGGATGTTCTGTTCTGTTA